>QNGE01008502.1:0-16645 GCA_008508345.1 Paragonimus westermani | reverse complement strand
ATAACTTGTTCAACATAGAGAATTAGAATTCTACGACGTATCGTAAATGTTAATTGACAAATATTGAGTGGTCATACACTTCCGTTTGTAGCCACTGGTCTGTTATATTCTTTTATGTCAGACAGCAAACCTTAAACACACTTATTCCAGAGAACAAAGACCGTGAAGATAAAAACAAAAGAACAGGAAAGAAGACATGATCAGACTTCTTGTCCGTCAAATGCGAAGTGATACCTTATACTCACTACTAAACAAGGGACATGTTCATGTGATCAGACCGACAAAAGCAGATAACACGTGACACCACAAATAACGTACTAAAAGAACAGGAATAAGACAAATCTTGTAATCATTGTTTTCTCCGAAGCAATGAAATTTTGACGCAGTTAGTGCTCTTCTATTTCGTAGTGGGAAGTCTGCCAAGAATGACGACAACAACAACAACCTAGATCCCCGAATGGAAGCAACATATGTTTTGATGGACCTAAAAGACAGATTACAAACAGAAACCAGAACATGGTTATATCTTCCTTTGCATACGTTTTGATACGCAAGTGGAATAAGAGGTTCAGATAACCGTTTGTCACCAAAAATGAAAATGAAGCATTCTGATAAAAGCAGCTGCTTATATGCGCTTCAAATATTCTGGCTGTCTTTCACAAATCTGCAAGGAAGTTTTCCATGCACGTCACATCTCCAGTACCTTCATTGAATGATCACACCTATTAGCGGCTAGTGCGGAGTCATAATAGTCAGAACTGATTAGTCACCCACATGTGACACAGCCGACACAATTGATACTACTATTACTGACTACTAACTGCTAGCACGAAAGCCTGGTGAACGTCATCTGATAAACAACTCGGAAACATCCGTTGGCATTCTCTTGTTAAATAAACATCAGTATAAACAGTACGTTTATGGATTTGGAAAGGAACAGCTCTACCTTATTAAATATTCTTAGAAAGGAAATAAATTAAATCACTGTGTTTGATGTACAGCAAGCAGTCTCCGAAATTTCTGAATTTGTTCACTTCTGTATTTGCTCGTCTGAGGGACGTGGTTGTTTTTTTAAGGTGTCCAGATTGGGCTAAAATTGTTTCACTTCGTCTAGCCTAAACGAATAAGGGTGAGAAAAACTGTACTCGTCTTTCTTGAATTGCATTCAAATTCTTCTGGTTCTTTTATCTTCCGTGTACTGAGTTTCCGGTTTTCCGGAGTGAGCTAGGGGATAACTACCAAATGTGGTCATGAGGCAGTTTCAATCACAGTTTTAATGTGTTCTTCGTCTTGAACTTACGGAGCACTTTCGTCTGCTGTACATGCAATGTGCCACCCGTTCAGAAGTGTTCACACCGTTCAGAATCAAACATATTCATTGCTGCCAACACTTCTAACATCAACCTATCTGGCATGATACCTACCATCTCGGGATAATTATAGCTGTTTTCCCGATGGAAGGTATCAAGGTCTGAGTTGTGGTTCTGCATACACCAAAACACCCACTTATATTTGCCTGAGGAAATATATCTTAAAAACTACCTACCTAAAAGTTACATACCAACCAAAAACATAACTTTTGCTTTTTCTGTGTCGGAGGTCAGCTTTTGAACTGGGAACGTTGCTACGTAAATGTGCATCAAAATTCGCTCGTTTATTCACATGCATACACCATCTGATGATCGATCTCATGAATCACATTTTCATTTTTGCACGAGAAGTAATAATTAGCTATTTTTATTAGTAAAACAGTGCATGACTAGTGTGGTTATTCATGAAAAGGATAATTTCTCATTGTACAGGCTTACCATGTCATGGATTTACCCGATGGAATCTTAAAATATTTTACCATTCGTCTAAGAATGTTCGTTAGCAACTGACGCCACGTTTTGCGAAATTATCTGTATCGATGCAATTGCGATGCCTACCGCTCAAGCAAGAACTGATGTTAGCTTCTATGCCGTGTCCTGACTCATCAGTGAAACAGTCATCTTTATAGTAGATTTCGTACATTTGATGCTGTATAAGCTTCTGGTGAGGTCGCTTCAAAGAACCATTTGTTTTGTAGCTCTTGGGAATAAGTTCTGTTCAGTTATAGTCGCGTAATTCTAAAACGGTTTCAAGCGAGATCGATACATCTTCACCTGAAACATCACTGCTGAGTTTGTAGAAGGCTCACTGAACTGAATGTACATCTCACCTACTCAAATGTGCCATTAGCCATCAGTTTGTACTAAGTTCCATGATTGAACAAGTGTTTCTACTTGTGTCCCCGTATTCTATATTTGGCTGATAGGTTTCTCGGTGTGCACCTTTCATGAATTAATCAGCAACCTTGAACTTAGGTCGCAGACATCAATAATTTTACCAGCTAACATTCTACGTTCCAAGGTAACAACTGCCCACTTACTCATTTCCAGTTCTAACGCACAGATAAGCTGTGGTCGCATATGGGACCTTAAGGTCCCGTTGGTTGTCTTGTACGTTAGGCGATTCAGACTGCCTGGCAAAAAGCAGTTTACACAGCTGTGCATTGCAGTTGAATGTCGAGGAAAATTTGCACCCGCATAATCAGGTCTTAATTGTATCCAATCATAAATGAGCTCAAATACACAATCAAACATCAGCAAACAGACCTGTGTGCCTACGTCGAACGAATTCTTGCACTAACTAACTGCATCAGAGAACACCGTCGGAAACTGTTTTAGACATATGCGTCAGGACAGCCTGGTTTTTAACGTGTACGTGCGTGTTTGTTCTGGTCAAGCACGTTGAGCTGAGAAGCATGCATTCCACCCAGATAGATCAATGTGATGCACGCCTTCAAACAGCCAGTACCTAAGTTGGGAATGCCAGTACATTCTGTGGTCGACTGTCGCCGACACCCAACTAAACACAGAGCTGCTCTGGATGGACAAGTGCATTATCCCCTAGCATTAAACTCCGTAATATGATGAGATAATGGTGTCTGCTTCACGGACGTTTCATCTGTGACAATATTAAATTTTCATAGAACAGTTCGGAATGAGCCTTGATTGATTATACATGGTGAACGATCTAAGAACTAACACTGGTGACACTCGTTTGCCATCCGATAGAATATGTCGAAAGCATTCCACAAGTACTCAGTTTTAGTCTGTTGTACCTTGAATTCTCGCGCACGGAGTGGCGAGTATCTGCTGCAGTACACTCGCGGATTTTTATTGATAAAGTAAATCTCACCTACAGGAGAAAATAGATCTGTTTTCATACAGTTGCCGTTATCATGTTAGCATTACCCTAGACCGTATTCCCCGATTGGCAGTAAATCATCAGTAGAAGGATGAGACTGCACGTATGCACCTTAAAAACTCGGCTCCCCACATCCAAACTTCGTTACCTGAGCTCATTATACATTAATATATTCAAAGTGGTAAAAGCGATGCGGGGGCTTTTTAGCGGAATGCTTCGTGCCAAAGCTCATCATACTTTCCTAGCACATGAGTGAAATTAATGGCCTCTTAGATATGACCACCTCTGCAGCTTACAGATGAGAACAAAAGTACCTGTAGCTTTTACGCAAAAGAATAAACAAAACAATCTTCAATATAGTTTTCTGAAGCGTTTGTGGCATCTGATGTTCCACAATGACATTTAAAGGTTCCAATAAACCAAACGGAACTAGTGGCTTCACATCAAATGTTTTTTGAAATGTTTGCACATTTCATGTAAACTTTTAGTTGAGTTATTCACTCATTCAAAACAACGCAAAAATGTTGACTGCCGAAGGAAGGTACGCACCATAACAACCGCCAGAGAAGAAACAGACAAGTTTGTTTCATTCCTTGCGCTATTGTGACAATGGAATTTTTTAAAAACTCAATTTTATTCGACCGGAAACTCAAGGGAATATGAAAAACTCACGACCTACCACTGATTTTCTTTAAGGAATGTGCACACATTTTATGCCAGCTGCTACCTCAGTCATTCATTCAGTTTTTTTTTAGACTATCCAAAATTACTGACAATTAGAGGGCAGCACGCATAACGCCGCTTTCTAAAAATGAAACTGCTGAATTTCGTACGACCTCCTGTACATTTGCAGCACGGAAAGTTTATGGAAAATTCATTTTTGCTTGAAATGAACACCTGGTGAATATCGCATATTCCAGTTAGTTTGCCTATCGTTGTTCACCCTCGAACCTGGATGAGCCCTCTAACCCAGTTCATTCCGTTCTGTCCAAGCTTGATAGCAAGCCAAAAGTTGTTGGAATATGTTTCCTCAACAACAAATATGAAGGACTCCCTGATATTTTTTCGCAACCTTCGCATGAATGACAAGCCCATAGCTCAGCTGTTCTGTGCTAAGCATCCGGGAGCTACTTCAAGTAAAAAACGTGACGTACTCACTTCAGGTTATTCATGTTTTCACTAAAATTCAGAGATATCCGTTTCATGTTCGTCGCTCAACTTCCATACCTACGACCATACATGACAGCCATGGCGTCAGAAGTCAGGTCGACACAGGGCGTGAACGAGTAGACAAGAAAGTACAGTACGGATAGAACTGAAAAGTAGGGGCGTTCAACCTCGTAGCTACAGTTTGATTGGCTAACAAGAGTGTAGCATAATCATTCACCCGTGACTAACCAAAATATATCACACACTTTAAAAAGCTGACGTTTAATTTCGCGTGCAGTTTCGCATAAGCTCTAAAATGATTATGCTTCTGATACTGAAATCAAACGATTTGCATCGTCTCCATCAAGAGATAAGCATTCTAATGTCTCCACTAAGATCAAGAGACTTCAGTTTAGGTCCGGAGTTTAAAGTCCTTTAATTCCATATGGCTATTTTATTCGGTTCATCAAAGCATGTGGTTTTCATCAGTGAATGTATTGTTCACCAGGTTGTTCCTCCAGTTTGCTGCTGAAGGATTCCCACTGATCAAACAAAGCCCGACTGTTTGATAATTTTTTCATAAAGTTCATTTACAGTCGCTATTGTGACCCGAACTCATTTAGCTAGTGACTCCTAATTCGTCAAACATGTTGGCATGCAAATACTTGTAATTTACTTCCTGATATGTGTGAAACACCATTTTTACCATAGCTTAAACTAACCACATAGGAAATGTCCATATATATAGTCGTTTTGACTCAACCATAATAGTGAACGTCAAAAAATTAGAGGCAAGCTTGATTTTGAACCCTAGAAGTAGCAACCAGACTCAACTTTGCAAGGATGTTTCGTACAGCTAGGCCATTGACAAAGACGGCGTTCACCACTTTCCCCATTGTTGTAGGTTCGATTTCCAGTTGTCCCACCGGCTGTTACTCAGATTTCTGCAGCCTGATACTGCCTAGTCCTTATGTTATATAGACTGTTGCCAGTGAACAAACACCTCTTGATCCGTCTCTTTTGCCTTCCTGACGATGCGGCGAACTGATTCCTAGCGGTGAACCTAACACCTTTAGGAGGGACACGCCAAGAATTAACTCTAGCCTACATTTTCCAAAAATCTGAGAGTAAATACGCAGGGTGAGTAAAAGTGGCCTTCAGTGTGTTCCCTCTGTCGTACTTGTACGCATGTCTAAGTCAAGGCCATAAACCACTACACGCCGGTTGCCGTCCAGTGGGAAGTTTTGATACACGTGAAGAACATGAAGTCTTACCATACTGGACTATCAGCAGCCACTGTGGTTAACTGTAACGCGCAAATGTGATTGAGAATAGTGCAATCAAGAAGCACATTGGTTTGGACTCGATAAAAGACTGTCTGACTACGAAATAAACTTCGCTGAACTTGAAAATACGGAAATGTTAACAGTTCGACTGTTGTCACATTGCCCGTTTGTAAGAACAGTTGGTTAAAACTCGATGTAGTATACTCAAACGACCAGGTAGCCCGAAGAACGCGGCGTGGTTGGCACAAAAATGTCGTGCCACAACATTCCTTTTTTGTACAAAGAAGCAAAATAAACCAGCAGAGTCTGTGTTTTATTTGTTCACTTTTATGACGAACATGTCCTTTTTCCCAAGATACTAAATTATGGAGTCCTACACTACGGATATAAAGTCATTTATTGAGATCAGTTGTGCAGAATGCCTTCATTGTGGCACATTATTGCGGTTCAGTTGTGGCTTGTGCAATTAACTCATTTTGGCCGGATTGAACCTCAATAGGATTGTTAGCATTCCAATTGTGATTCATTCTCTTTTGATCGATCATACTTCGTAATCTCATTTGTTTAGCCCGTCGCCAGCGCTCACTGTATTTTGGACAATTATTGTTAGTATTAGTACCACGTGCAAGCTCATTCGACTAAGATTGGACTATTGACATTGAACTTTCAGTCGACTTGAACGCGTGAGACTTAGAAGCAACAGCTTTGTGTCTTATTAATTGCTACTGACACCACACAAAGTCACATAACCATCAGAGCTTAACACCACGCTTGTACGAAAATAGTGATGCTTGGTATTTGGCGCATATCTCTGCCAGACAGACCGTGAAACACAGCTCCATAACGTGTGTAGGCTTTAGTTTTATTCCAACCTACTGGACAGTCATTGATGGCCATCGCCGAAGGTGTCCAGATCAAATCAACTAGAACTGGTTAGATACCATAACCACTGAATAAAATGCCGTGGCTGTTTGCTAGAACTAATTAAAATGAGATAAATGTCGTCTCGATTATCAACAGTTACACATAGAACTGACTGTAGTTTTGGTTGTGTCAGCTTCGAAGACTGGTACCAAGGGTTTTACTTTTTAGTGTACTCTCTTAAACGTAAATAAAGGCATCACAACTGGGCTTCTGTTTTAGTGTGAAACACGAGTAGTTTTTCATCTGCTGCACTCCGTATAGTAGGCGTCTCAATGTGACGTGAAAATACGTATAACTTTTTTCTGATAGTGCCTATTCAATCCAATCAATTAAACAACCACTTCCAACAACTATTCATGCCTGATCGTAAATGCCATAGGTGATTTAGTCTAGCCAATTTAAACGGTGGGATTGTCAATTCCTAACGGTTAATGGGAATCCAAAATGCGGATGCATAACTCTGGAGTAAACGTTGTTCTGAGCCTTGCACCCTTGATGTATTTCTCTACTAGTCTCAAGCTTTAGTGATGATTTTAGTAATCAATAGTCGATGCTCGAACGCTTCCCTCAGAAAGTTCCGTCAATTCGTATTAGGGTTCAATGTTTAAACACCGACCTGCTACTCTCTTTTCATAATCATTTTTACTCTCTTCCGTTCCCGTTCAAGTTAAGTGTGCAAACCGTCCAGCACAATTTATTTCTCAGCCTACACAGATGGTGATAGACGTAAGGGGAACATTTTTTCTGTTTACTACAGAACTATTCACCTATAGTTCACAGAGAACAGAGCGTAGTAGCTCAGCTGTGAATGCAAACTCTTTGCTGTAGTAAATATTCATCACTTTAATTCCTGGTGAAATTTAGTGGACGTGGGAATGTGCACTGAAAGATGTTGGATGTTTAACTGTTCCAAAAGAACGGACTCTCCTCTTGTAGTTCAAGTGAATGAAACTCAACAAGTGAAAATTTGGGAGTCACCTCTTATCGTGCCGTTGTATTCCACTTTCCTAATTACTTTGGTTAACAGATGTTTTCTTTTTAAACTGAATTTTCATTCGTTTCCTAAAACAAAGTTCTCCCGTCAGTGTCACTCTTCATGAAACAATTGAAAAGGCTTTCTGTCATGAAGTCACATTAAAGTTAGTAGAAGAGCAACACCCTGAACTTCCAAGCTTTTCCGCAGCCGATGGTGAGATCACTATAAAATCACTCGAAGTTACTCACCTAATGTTGAACAGAAGACCTGCTTTTGAAGATTATACTAAAATGTAGTCGATTCAATCAAGCTTTTTACAACGCGACATGAGCTGTTTGGTTAGGATCGTTGCAGATGAGATGGTGCATTCTTGAGTTTGCCTGTTCTTTTTAAAAGCATTTTACACTATTTCAAACCTGTAAGAACGTAACTCGTTTCGCCTACCAACCTCTTCCCTTGGCCCTTCTTATCCTAACATTGAGGAAAGGATAAACTAGAACGACTTCAAACAAAACATACCGCCATAACACAATTTGTCAATCTATTTGATGATATCAAGTCCCAACCTAGCCGTCATTATTCTAAATTATTGTTCAGCAAGCTCATGGAATTCGAAGATGTCTACCTGACTCAGAAGTCCTTAATGTTGGATCGTTGACTAAAGTTACTAGATAGCAACTGCACACTTCATCAGGACTGTGTGACAGAGGGTTCATTATTCACAGGCAAAAGTGTTTGAGCGTCCACGTATTATAATTTGTTTTTTTCTGATGTGAAGGTTGTGATACAGTGATCAATGTGGCCGTTTCATGAAAAAGCAATTTAACTTCATATCCCATCCCTGATTGTAAAGTGGATCACTGGCCAGCTGTGACGTGATTTGGACTGAACGTTGGTGCTATTCTCAAAACCCGCTAGATGGAAAACTTATCTTAACAGTTAGTTCAGTCCAAGTTGAAATCAGACAACTTCCCCATTATTCCTCAGCAAGCCAAAGTATAGAATATTGCGATTTTGAACAGTCGACTAACCTGATTAATGGTAATGAGTAGTCGGTGAGTTATGGTGTTATATGTTGCAAGCATACAATCTTCCCAAACCTTTCGACGACCTTTGGTCAGTCCTTCTTGAAGCAAGCGGTATCTCTAAGTTTCGCCGTTGTTAAAAGTCAGCAACAGTGCATGTACTTTTAGGGTTTAGCAGTTATCCTCCTGCCGTAGAATATTTTGGTGGCTTTGCTTTGCGCAAATCCTGATCATCCTACCTGAACATTTTTCCACCTGTGCGCTATGTTCGGGTTGGTCAAAAGTGACGAAGGTGACAAGGAAACTATACTTTTACTCTTATGAATAACCCCATTGTCGGAGCTCCTCGATCGTTATAACCCCATACCCAATGTGGCCCAATAGACGACGCCTAATGTTAGATCGATGGTGAAGTCGTCCATAAGCTACCGTCGTAAACCCTTGGAAGTAAAATAAATTCCGGTCCTATTGTGGATGTGCACTACCCATGAGCTTTATTCACTAAAATGAACTGAAACCTAGTGCACCTTCTCCAAAGGGGTCCGCCGTAACAGTTTATCTAAATGATTGAACCGTGGTCACTTTTAAATATTCTCCACTTCACGGCTTCATGATATTTAAAACTATAAGTAGAGTGGAATATAAGAGTTAATGTTGGTCACAGTGCTTTGCACCAACATTGCAGTCGCATTAAGCTGTCAACACAGAGTGAGTAGAGAGAAGGATTATTTGAATCTCTCGCTCACTACTACCTTCCAGCCTAATTTTCGTTATTTTTCAATGTAATTGGAAGGCGCATGCATTCCACATTCGACAGAACCACAAAAGAAACGTTTGTTTAAAACAGAAAAGAAAGTCTAATTGAAGTTAGCTCGGTCATGACCTCCAAGATTTGAAAACCGTCCACACAAATGCCCCAGGTTCGTTTGTCATCACCGCAACAAAGCAGGTCAAATTACATCTGCTTGATTCGCCGGACGAAACCATTCACCAGTCGCAAACACAGCAGGTGGCTCAACGTGTTTGGACAAATTCGTTTCATTTCAGTTCTATCCTCCGGTCATTTTTCACATGCACTCAATGAATCGTCGACGCACGACAGATGGGTATTTAGTGGTTCATGTTTGTATGTGAGTGTGGGTCACATAATAGAGAAAGAATTCAATTTGAAACCAGCCCGAAATGTAATTAGATAAAACCAATTACAACCTCGGATGGCGCATAATCCTAAACCAAATTTGGAAATGTAGAATGGTTCAAATCCACCTACGCATTCATGCACGACGGTAGGTGAGGTACTAGCGTATTTTCGTATTTGTTCCGTGCTTACAGCGCTAAGGTGCCATATTTTTATACGGTAGTCAGATCACGAAATTGGTGCATGCTACTCAGGAGATCCATAATCAACATTCACACCAAAAACTTCCAAATGGTGTGTACCACATCCAACAATAAGTTTTTGACATTTTAAGAAAAAAACAACCAATGCTAAAAACGATTTACAGGCAAACTGTTGAAACGATATATGCATTCACTGATTTGCGACTGGTTCTAACCGACGATCTCAAGATATACTTGGGAGAGTCGGATGATTACATCTGGACAGTCGTAAGATATCCGCACCAAATTTAGTGCGAATAAAGTCAAACGGTTTGGACCTTGTGCTTAACATGTCATTAATAAATGAGGTGAGAATAATACAACATTACGAGCAACTTGTATTACCCCACGTTTCAACCACCTCGGGTGCTCTTCCTCAGGAGCGTTGTAATGGAAATCATACTGGATGTCAACACTCCCGAGGAAGGCCACCGTAGGTGGTTGAAACGTAGTGTTACAGCTTGCTCGCAACGTTTTGTTTTTCTCAATCCGTCTATCAATATTTGCACAATATTTATAGAAACAAGTATCACTGTCGCCCGGAAAATGTCTTGAATATCTAGAAACAAATTGTGAATATTTCTGGAGAAGACCGCAAAAAATTACCGCAGAACAGCGTAACATGTTGGTAAACTCATGTACGTTTAATGGGAAATAGGTAGGATTGTACTGATTTAAAAATGATTTTGGACGCAAAATAAACAAGTTCTTACAAGTCAGCAAGCTCGTGGTTTTTCCGAGGGACCACTTCAAATTGTGGTTCAATGCACTGCAAATTGAGATCCACAGGTGTCTTTGCTGTCAATCAATAGTTAAGATGAAAACCAGGCAGCTGTTGGCTATAAGTGTCAAGTGCCATTTCTGACAAGCCCTGGCTGTAATTGGCGCTTTATTGAAAAGCATTGGTTGACTTCTGATTGATATGAATTGCTTGTCATTCATGAGTGACTGTAGCTTTCGTAGTGAAATTAGCTTTTCTGTCGAACTTTCACAAAAGTATCCCCAGACCCAAAGTTTTATCAGAGCTGATCGGCAATGCATGTCCTCACCATGGTCAGGATTAGGACTGCGACCTAACTTTCATGATACAGTCTTGTAGACCGATAATCCACTGTTCTCACAGTGGGCATGACTAACTTATCATATCCATGCGCTTAGCCACACTTGCCTTTGAGTACTACTATGTTTCTTTCGAAAAGGAGCTTAAAGGGATGTCTACGAAAAGTTGAAGGCAACTCCTGACTGTGAGTGGTTTCCATTTCACACTTAGTCACCTCAGGAGATAAGTAAAATGTATGAGACCAACTCACCAGTTGGGAAGAGCGCAAACATGTGTCAGCAAATTTTTCATCGTCAATGATATGGGGGCAATCCATCAAACAGTGAAAATGTCCTTCTTCGGAATCGGTGTAATGTTAACAATTCCTCAACACTCAGCAATTCTGTGCTGTTAGATGGGTTATGTCAGAGAAGGGCTCAGCTGAAACACTTGAGAATAGTTGAATACGGTCCATCTGTCATTTGTCTTTTGCAGACGTTTAGCTGCGTCAGCTTTTGTACGCGGCTTAATAAGCGAAGATAAAAACTCTTCTGTAAAGCGAAGAACGTTTAACTAATCGTCAAGATTGCGACTCAGCTTTTCAAAATCTTGACAAAAATCCTGCACAGGACAGCTAGCACAGCTCAACCCGCTTGCTGTTATCTAGGAATAGCGACAGCTATTTTATCGAGCAACATTTGAAATAGTTCGATGTGAATCTCTGTTGATTATTGGTAAAAGCGGTTTCATTGTCACAGTTCTTAACTGCGTGTATTTTCTTACTTTGAATCAGTTTTGAAAGGCGGAGAAAACAAGAATTTCTCAACGTCTATAGTGTTGTCAAGGTTTAAATGTCTAATCAAATGTATATACTGTCAGGATTAGCAAACAGACTAAGCTGCATTAAAACTGGTATTTCTAGTCTATCAAGGAATTCCGAAAGGAACTTATGTTAGTTCGAGTTACGCAGCAGTTACATTAAAATACCATGTCAGAAGACGGATATCAGTATGACGAACTATTAAGAATACGTGTTTAAAAAATGCAAACACTTAAGTGAAATAACCTCAACATTTGTCAAGTGATTTTGGTGGCAATTTCTTATTTGTTGCTAAAAAGAATTAAAGTTTGAACGCTGTCCAATTGCATACTACCACACTTAAATTGAGCTTGGTGAATCTCGAGTTTACATTAAAAATGCCGACCAATTAGATTCAGCCATTTGAATGTGCACTTCGGGAGTACGAATTCTACGGGTTTGGATCAAACTGCAACTCAGGCATTCATAAAAACTGATGCCAGAGCAAGACCAAGAAGACTGAGACCCGAAGAGGTTTTCATGGGTCCTACAATTGAAATTTAGACGCTTTGTGCCCACCAAATTATCCATTTTTCATGCTTGAGTGAAAACTAAGGATTGTTATTTGTGCACTGATTTCCCACAGGAAACTGTGTTTGCAGGAATAACCCAAGAATGCAAACCAAACTTTCTCCTAGCTCGCAAAGTAAAGCCTAGAACGGACACCAGAAACACTACTGAGTTAACCACGAATGACTACTTAAAGATTGTATGCCATGGAAACGTTTCATAGGTGAACATTGTATAAAACAAGGTATGTCAAAAGAGTTTAAACTTGACTCATTCCAGCCTTCGAAACATTTGCCCGTTTCGGAATCCACTCGTGCATATAATAAACACGCCCATGTTCAGCCACAAAATTTTACGACCAAACTTCGCACGACTTCCTGTTCCAACCGCACTTTGGCTCTTTTAAAGCAACTTGTTTTTCAACGAATTAGTCAGCGTGTACAAGACATCTCTCTCGGCACATTGAAATTCTTTACAATGTGTGCACGCACTTTCAAACGCGAAGTTTCTTAGAGGTAACCGGGTAAAAACTGTAAGTCAACCACAGATCCCTACAAAGTCGAGTTCTTTTACATGCATGTTTGAAAATAGCACTTGAACTTAACATGAAATGTGAACTACTTTATTTTAAAGGCACTCAAGTTCAACCTTGTGAATTCGGCGGCTGTTAAGTCCAACCTTGTTAGATTTGTTCGTCTTGAAGATGAAAAACTCTTGGGAGCTATCCACCGAAGGCTGGACGAAACAAGACATACCTGACTGGTGTGTGTTCACGACGAAATTCTGGTTACCCTACCCTAGTCAGCGGTGCGGATCTGACATAATTTACCCTAAGCTTAGGACTGAAAATATGGCAGTATATTTTCCTAATGAAGGAAATACCGGAAAAGAAACTGTTTTGCGAGATGAGATTTTTTTAAGAAATAAACCGCCCGGAATCGTATGCATGAGAAGGGGAACTGAACTAGACTTTGTTCTCAAAAAAGCAACTCACAGGAAATCAAGACCAGGTGGATTTTCCATTCATGACATGGTGGGCTCCCAAGCCCAGTAGAACAACAAAACCACTATCCTTATATGAGGCGGGATATATCATATGCAAAAGCTCAGTCCTGCTTGCTGTTGAGTACTAGAAGACCGGTCAGAAGGAATAAACAGCAGCTGTCGCACATAACCCAACTTATAACCCCACAGTTAAACCTAAATTTCAAGTCGAAATAACACTGATACGTAATCTTGCCGGACAAACATTTTGATCACTGGTGAGTCGGTTTATAAGAATTCAGCATCAATAGCAAACGAAAGCCAGGTTTTCTTGCTCCTAAACTATCCTGCCAACCTTTCCCCATAAAAAGAATAGATCCGAGGTGTGTTCTTGATAGACCTCGTTCGCAGTGCACATCCTTGAAACAGCTAGCATACGAACACCGGCCATGAAGTCTGTGCCGTTGACGGTGCAGTGAGCTAAAGCTGCAACTAGTTGCGGAACGTGTTCGGATCATACTCACCAGTATCCTCTACTCCCTACCAGTGATTAAATAAAACTGGCCGTGAATAACCGTCGTGTACGGTTCCAAAAAGGCCAACTTTGATCTGTATACAGTCCAAGAACTCGGTCTATGGCCAGTTAAGTTAAACCATCCAAGGGTTATAAGATTTTAGGTGTCTTTATTCGGCTTTTGTTTACAAGTTAACAGACCATCTATGTGATCATACCACCATCATTTCCCTGTGCTTTTGCAATCATCACAATGCGTAACCAGTTACGGTCACTCTACAGTAGAGTATACCTTTTTAGTCATTATCTGGTCAGTTGAGTTTTCAACAAATCTTGTCCACAACAATGTTCTATCATAAATGCATGCATCTGCTAGCTGTTTCAGTAAGGCAGTATTGTAATACTCACCATAGTGTATTTACATCGATAAACTGTTGAATGGATTATGATGGGGTATGTAACGTGGGTGAATTTTCTTGGCTAGCCATTAGTGCCAGACATCAATAAACAATGAAGTAAAATTGACCGGCTTTGTCTGCCAGAATTATTCTGATAAGTATTCATCTCTAGGTCACATTGGGATTAACTAATAAAGTTATATCGCGTTAGTAGCCGTGAAATCATTTGGTGCACTGGATGTGGATAGTGCAAAATTAATTAAAAATATATTACTTGGGTGGAATGGTGACAGTAAATTGCAACAAAGCAAAAATATGTTCAGTATGAAATGCTAAATGATTATGCAACTTCATTTGCCTATCTTTCATTAAATATAAGTTGGGATTAAGTTTCGCCTGTTAAAATGCCGACGTTCATCAATTTCGCAACTGTGAGATGTACATATATATAAATATATGTGTGAATAAAACCGGGGAACATCTACATTATTACTATTGGTCGTGAGCGTTGGCCTACACGCCAACTGGCTCAGAGTTCAAATGCAATCCTAGGGTAATTGAAACCTAGGTTTATACGCAGCCCTAAACATTTATCTGACTCGACTGAATGTCAAAGCAAAATCAACGCGATCACTAGACATTCAATCAGTAGTCACATATGTTCTATTCCATAGATTAGGAGACAGTGCACGCCTGCAGGTACGTTAACTCACTGAGACCTGTCAAAGTTCCATTGTTACCATTGCTCGGAAAACATCTTATTTCGTTTCGGCAATATCTAGCACTTCTAGGGATGATCTCCCAATAGCTGATTAGGGCCGGAGACTGCTCATATGTAAGGCTGATATTAGTAGCACGACTATTTGCAGAAATGCTGAAGTTCCTGCTAAATTTGCGTTACGAGGATGGTGCCTCCATGTTAACATAATCTTCACAAGCGAAAAACTGAATGAACAGCTGTCATGTGTAACTGATTTAAGCGTGCTAACCACAACAGGCTCACTACCTACCACCTCTGTATATCGTTATCAATTGCAGAAGTGAGTGGTCGCTAAATAGTTCTATGAGTCTCAGGGCAACATGGATTCATCAGTAGCTCCTTTCCAACGATAACCATATGCCTGTCTCCATTTCTCTACAACCATCCACCGAGTTTTGATAATGCCATTTTTCTGATTTTAAATAAAATGGTTGCTTTCTTGGTGACCACAGACATTTTCTGCAACCATGGTATCGTTTACCTGCAAAATAACCTTTCCCCGTTTCTTCTTCGTCCACCAAAAAATAGTCACGGCATCAAGTCATACAGTATTCTTGATATCTTCAGAAAGCAACAACGTTTTATGTTTAAACTTCATGCCCAAATCTGGAAATACTTTCAAGTATCCACCATTAAGCCACTAAGGCTATTGATGGACTTATGCTAAAGGCAGTTCACTTAACATATCGCGATTTACATTCATTTATACTCTCCATGTATTCCTCCGAAAAGAAACACAAGACCGGAGTTCCGTGTGTTGGTTAAAGCTCAGTAGTAACGAATAATCTCATCAGGATATTAACTCCGATTCAATTGTCTATAATGCGACTGTGTTCAGCAGTATCATTGATCCTGCTTGGATACGATCGACTTCTTATGCTTACGTACTCAACCAAAACCGCATTTTAGAAATCGTTTTCCGCGTTAAAGAAATGGAAGCTGGAAGAATTTAAAAATCCCACTATGTCGGCTTATATTCCTAGCTAAAGGAATCTTACACTTCTCGAGAAAGGATTTCAACTAAGTTAACCATAATCATCTTGCATCACTTGTGACTGGCCAGCCTTATCTAAATCCAACTGATTACTTGTCGCGGGGAATCAGTGGACTCACACCCAAAACAGCATTGAAGAGCGAATGGTCTCGTATTGGTTCTTGACTAATTCAAAACTGGCTTCCGTGTACTTTGGTATAACTTCTAGCATGTAGCATATTCTACCGGTGAGCGGCTAGCTAACGAGTGTCTGAGGGTACTGTAAACGTGAACAAGCACTTTGTACTCAGAAAAAGAGAATGATAACAAGCATGTAGTTTACGTTGCTTATCTGCCTGTAATGTTCCACAAAGTGCACTATACTTTTTGGCCGACTGAACCTGCCTGTATCGCAGGCACAGACTGACTGCTTATCTGTCTCCAGATAATATGGTAAACTAAACTCAAGTTTCGGGTTACTCAAACAAAAGACAAATTACAGACTGTACACGAACTCTTCGTAATTCCGTCTTCGTGATGAGCAAACAAGAGAAATGAAACGATCCGTCTATCTATTGCAAGACACCTTAGGTGAAGGCAACAACAACAGAAGCATATGTACAAACACAAACTGACT
>QNGE01008500.1:0-16675 GCA_008508345.1 Paragonimus westermani | reverse complement strand
CTACGTTTCTACCACCTCGGGTGGCCTTCCTCAGAAGTGTTGTTTGATTATGTGTGAGGTAGGCAATAACTGGTTTTTCCTACAGTAAATATATTCAACGATATATTTCCTAGTTTTTAGCAACATAGCCTGTTATCATGTCGATATAAGTTCACCAATGTACCATGGCCTTGTAAATTTTCTCAAGCAACCGAAAGCTGGCTTTTCCATTATTGTCTCAGGCCATACCTTCCATAAATCTAAGCCAGGGTCTTAGCGTTCAAACGAACCCTGCAATCTGAGTAGATGTTTTGCCTCAATCTACTTCAAATTTGTGAATAGTATGGTTAAAACGTAAAAGAAAAATATCACATGCCAGAATTAAATTCCAACTTCCCGATTTACGAATCCGACATTAAATCGACGACAGAATACTCATGGCAAAAATGTGCCAGGTGAATAGATTCGAATTTGACGAACTGAGTAATTCACACCGGCTAAACTATTCGATGGAGATTCACTTCGAACCATTGGGATTCATCAGCGAATAGTATCAGATGGTCTGTTACACCCATAAACACTCAAGATTCGCGGACCATACACGGAGTAGTGAAGAAAGTGAAGCCACCTGAAACACTTAAATCAGACCAATCAAAGCACCAGACAATTGAAGAAGTGAATACATATGAGCAAATGAGTTTTACCAACAGAGATTGCGTGACCACCTTTACGCGGTAGCTCCGTTTTTCCTATACGTTAGAATGGGCAAAGTTGACAGCTACAGATAAAGTTTCTTACAAGACGGTTCCAAACTGGTTTCGGTTGTAAGCACTGGAAGTACTATCAGGATAATCCGGAGATTCCATCAGACATATCATCTCAAACTCTAAAGTGCAACCATAGTTCCATAAGATACTTTCAATTTGAGTACTAATCAATCTCAACTTAAACGCATTTGATCCGGTGAACCGAAACAAGTAATTTTGAACTGCATAACGTGATCATAAGAAACTTAAAGGTATCGGAACGGCCAAGGATTGAAAGTGTTGGCTCATGGAAATTGTAATGGTCTGCCGTTGACGACGGCATCATCATCATCATCATAGACAGCAATACATCAGTGGTTAACACTAATGCTCAACTGCCACACAACCATGAAGAAACAGCAAACCCTATATAGAAAGAGAGAATGAAAAAGAAGGGGACGGGAAGGGACCTAACTACTGAAAATGACTACGTCCTTATTCAAACATTCAGCATCAAGGTGCCTACACCTTGCAAACAACACAACCGAGCTGCAAGTGAGAACGGCGGGAGAAAATCTACCGATTCAATGAGAAAACGGCAAAGTAATGGAGCCCGTTTTTAATGAGAAATCCCTACCCTGATTCTCAACGAATGAACAAGATCGACTGATGTTCTTCGGAATGATTCACGAGGGTGTACCATGCTCTCTCGTATAATTGAGCAGACAGAAATTACCCCACCTACCAAGTAGTCCAGAACTCAACCAACCATCAAGATGGTCCACGTGCGAAATTGAACGCTATAATGACAAACAGATGAACAGTCAAAATCAGCGGAGCAGATAAACGATTAGCTAATGGACTACGGTAGCAGACTTGTTGACTTAGACAGTTTTGTTCCTATCGCTAAAAATGTCTGGAAGTTGAATAAACGTACTGCTATCTATCTACTATATAAAGGGTCGTTGTTCATATACACCATATGAGGTCCACAAAGAATGTCAATTCAGAACAACCACAAACATGTGCTATTAACAGCCATGGAGTTCAGTCGGTGACGTCACCATGATAGTCTTTTGCTATATATAACTATTCACATACTTGACTTAGCGTCTAGTGAATCAGTGTTTCATACCCCCTGCAAAGTCCATGCTAGTCCAAAAAGCAAAGCCGATAAAACTTACTCGTCGGAACGAATTCTAAAGAAGGCATGGGGGGTAGGGATTATACACTGCGAACGGGCTCCGCTGGCCAAACCCAGTTCCTCCCATTGACGTCGAAAATAAGACATTCCAGTTTTCGCAGATCAGACAGTGAATGTTCCTCGATGCGTGAATGGGCGCACCCAACTGTGTATTGATCGAGCTTGGGTTCACATGAACAGGTTCACGTATGTGCGAGTCTGACATGGTTACTGAAGTCAAGGTGTGATTGAAATTACGTAGGTTCATCGCGTACATGTTCATTTGTGGGTCACGAATTGGGGCAAAGCTCGTAGTGTCACAGAAGCTATGGTGCACAGTCGCCCTGATGTATTTTACGATATGAAATAACGGAACCTACAGCTGCTCACAGATAAGTGATTGAACGGTGACCCTCGCACATTGAGTATCCATATTTCCCATCGTCCTTCGTGACGATTCCAGGGTTGGTAGTAGCTCTTCAATCTAGCATTTTAAGCCGGCAACAAAGCCACCTCGGTTTCCTTTGCTCTTGCAATTACTTTCGTCTTGTTGTGGTTGGAATGCAAACGAGCAAGCATCGACCACGGCCTCAGAAGAGGTCGAGAAAGGGTTTTGCAAACAGTTGGTCCCAGTGACCACCAGCAAAGTGATGGACAACTATTTCGACCTAGTTGGGTCCCATCAGCATCACGCACCGGAGAATCGAATCCACGACTTGCAAATAAGCGGCTGGTTGTAGTCCAAGTGGATAGGTGGCTGCACTACAATCTGCAGCTTACTCACGGGTCGTGGGTTCGATTCCCCGCCATGCATGATGCTAATGAGATTCAACTAGGTCGAAACAGCTGTCCGTCACTTTGTTGGTGGTCATTGGGACAAACTGTTTGCAAAGCCACCTTGATTTGTTGAGTAACGTGTGCTTTGGCCACCATCTAAGATATCTGATGGACGAGTGCGAATTTCTACCTGGTGATGCTCCATTGGGCGTTATCTACCGAATAATTAGGAGCAGGTGGTGAGTACGGAATGCATGTCTACCATTCTCTGAACTCGCTAGGTGGGCCGTGGCCTGTACAATTCACAAATAAATGCGGCTGAGTGGTGAGGTGTAATGAATCGGTAGTGCATGTGAATTTAGTGGAGCAGTGATAAACAACATCTACTTAATAATACAACCAAGTGTAAAGCGGGCTCAATTCATGTCTTCGGATAAAGGAGTGCTGTTTTATCATAACTATGCGTAGCGGAGCTCGTCAAGGTCAGTGTGGCTGGAGAGAAATACAAATAAATCGGGCTAACATATGGAGAAAACTGATACACGATATGCATCAGTATGTCGAAAGTAACCTTTTCAACCCGTGGCGATTAGTGAACTAAGAGAGACTCCAAATGCTAGAGAGGTGCTGTGATTCACTGCAATTCATGCACATGTCCGGTACTGATTGAGCCGGAGACAAACACTTGGCCTGGGTCTCGATAAGTTTAACTAAGCCTAATGAAGCATCGCGAGTACGCCATTCAGACACGCGTGCACGTAGGTGTGCCCGTAAAATCCCACTGATTACGAGAATGAGCATTACCTGGTACACCTACCGCTGCATCTGCCATGAAACTTTCTAGTAACCACGACAATCACAAATGTAAATATGTAACTTCCATTACAAGGGTTAACACGTAATAGAAGTTCAATGCGAAAAAACCTCCTGCGAATGAATTTAGTGGACAAGAAGGAATCAAACAGCTCTGAAAGTAGAAAAATAATGAAGTAAGCAAATCTGCCTACAAAATGTCGGATTTTACAGTTTCACTAGACCAGGCAATTTTGCTCCTGGTTCCCGCTCCAGCACGTGTCCCACGGGGTTTTCGACGACTCCTTCCAGAGCCACGCTCAGGTTGATCACGACTTTGAGTTGACAAAGCAGAGTCAAGCCGATTGTGTCGCACGCGAGACGAGGCAACCAGTGGTGCCCGTGGTGGAGAGTCATCATCTTCGATCGTGGACCACACTTGTGTGTCTTCGTCTGCTTCGTCCAGGTCCGCAAATGGACTGCCCACTTTCGAAATGATTGTGCGAGACCGGTGTGACTTGGATGAAATAGACGGCTTGGATGCGCGCATGGTGGCCTTCAAAAGATTCCGTAAAGAATAAAGAAGGCAACGTATGTATTGTTGATCTAATCCGTGTAGCAATCCATTGAGTCACGAGATTAGTAAAAACTGCAGAATCCAAGAAGCAGGAAATGTTTGCATGTATGAGAACCTGCGTTGAGTGGTCTAGAAAAGCAGCAGGATTAAAATAAGCTGCCCAACAAAAAAATGGCAGGGGAAACTCAACGGAGATGAACTCCCAACAGCAGTTAACCGGTCGTACAGCAAACGGGACTCATCGGCTGACGAACAGTAAGAGCTCAAGTGTATCGTCATTCTGGCGTAGACACTTTGAGGGTCAAGTTGTTTGGAGACCCGTTTTGGCGCCTTGAATGTGTGTATAAAATTTGTGCTTCAATTTATCTACTGACGAGGCTGTCAGGACAGGCTCCGGTGGGCTGTCCTGGACTGGACACATTCGGGTGCGATAGGAATGGCACACTTGATGTCATAGCTTGGACGAACTTTCTCTAAAGTGTTGGTGAATGTGTGACACGGTTACACATGCCTGACATGGGGCATGCATTTGTTAATGTCAAGTAGATCACGCTTGCTTCGGTTCCAGGTGGCACTCCCATCGACAAACTAAAAGAGCTATAAGTGTTTTACATCTCAAGCGTTCACTTTCAAATCAGCAGGAAGTGATGGCGCAGAAATGGGCTCTCCGATAGGTTTGTTGCACGCAGACATTCATGGCCAAACTAGAGACCAATGAATTCCGTCAGGTCGTCATTCATTGCTCTTTCTCTATAGGCGCTACGTGGACGACACTTTTCCAGACAAGCGATAACGATGACACACGGTCTTTATTAGCTGACTTCAATCGACATCAATCAGTGTTCAGTTAGCCTAAGCAAATACATGGTTCGTGACGGATGATAAGATTGTTGTAGGATCCTGCGCGTCAAGACTGCGTCAGCTACGATAAGTACATTGTGACAAGAGATATCGCAGTTTACGTAGCCCAATAGAGAATAAGATGTTGTGACCAACTTTGTGATGCTCCATCGTACGTTCTCGACAATAGAAGAGCACATCATTAGATACTAGAGACCAGCTCGGATATTTAGCTAAAGGTGGGGACACCAGCACTATTCGCTGACACTGCGACCGACTGGTGTAAGGTGCGAGGTGGACAATGACCTGGCGTAGGGAAATGAAGTCGTACACGAAGGGGTTGGCCACCGTGGGTCGTGTTCGTCTCCCGGGCTGGGGCCCTCGCGACTCCCAGAGTCGGTGGTTGAAGACTCTAGGTGAGATGGCGGATAATCGAGCTCAGTGACGTGAATGTTGTTGTTGTTTGGCCGAGTTGTCTGTGAAGTGAGTGCATTTAATAATGCGGGGCAGTGAAAGCCGTAAGGAAGCTGTCTCGCTGATGACGCCTTACTCTCACTTGCAGCTCGGTTGTGTTGTTTGCAAGGTGTAGGCACCTTGANGTTTTTAATTCAATTTTCGTCTAGTAATTCCCTATTGGGTTCAGGCCTCAAATCTGTTGCCCTGATTTGCAGATCGTTTGCAAGGTTTTGATTGAGTAACTATGTCGGCGGACGATAGCTGTGATACATTTCGTATATTGATTTCTTCGGATAATCACTTGGGTTTTGCAGAGAAGGATGGAATCCGTGGTGCTGATTCTTTCAGAACTTTTGAAGAAATCCTTTATTTGGCCAAAACCAATGACGTGGACTTTATCTTTTTTGGTGGTGACATATTTCATGAGAGTCGACCGTCCATGAAGACCACACACGAAGCCATCCGACTGCTTCGTGAATACTGTCTGGGCGAGAAGCCTGTAGCATTCGAAATGCTCAGCGATTCCAGTGTTACATTTGCCAATACAGCGTTTCCCGTTGCCAATTACCTGGATAGAAATATAAATATAGGAATTCCTGTGTTTGCTATCCACGGAAATCACGACGATCCAAGTGGTCCCGGCGGTATTTGTGCTGTGGATCTTCTTCATTCCGCCGGTTTGGTGAATCTGCTCGGTAAAACGTCTTCTGTTGAGCGTTTGTTCATCAGTCCACTGCTGTTGCGCAAAGGTTCTACGCGATTAGCTCTCTATGCCCTCGGTGCGATACGTGAAGAGCGTGCACATCGTTTATTTCTGAACAACATGGTCACGTTCTATCGTCCAACAACCGATAATGTGGATGATGATTGGTTCTCTTTATGTGCCGTGCACCAAAATCGGTCCCGACACGGTCCCACGAATTACCTACCAGAACAATTTCTACCTGATTTCCTAGATCTGGTATTATGGGGCCATGAACACGAATGCCGCGTGGAACCAGAGTGGAATTCCTCACGAAATTTTTACGTGGTTCAGCCGGGTAGTTCAGTAGCAACGACATTATCGGAAGGAGAGGCGCGAGAAAAGGCGGTTGCTTTACTGGATGTTCGAGGCAAAGAGTTCAAAGTTGGTAAACGTTCTGCGGTCTACACTCTCGTTTTAATGTGTTCCTTTGCACTTCCAACAGATTCATGTGGACGTCTTTGATCATCCTTAAGTTCTTCGTAGATGGTTACTTTAGTTACATTTAAGATACTCGCTATCCCTGTGTTACATCGCCTCGCTAAGCTCAAGAAAGGTTAGATTCATGAAAAACGTGCATCATCCCTCCGACTGAGGGTGCATTGACCACAGTCTTAGCTTGCATCGACACTTGCGGATAATTGACGGTCGCGATGGTTTCAGGCCTAAAGTCTGCCTTCTCTTCGGTTGTCCTGGAACTGTCTTCTTCATAAGGGAGTATCAGTTCATATATTCTTACAAACAAGGACATATAAGGAAATAGAAAACAGAACAAAAACATAGGTTTTGAGTAAGAATAAAGATGAAGTGTATAAGTATTTACGTATGATGAAAATCGGTCTATGACTGAGAAGATGGTTCGGTTTGTGTCTAAGCTAGACCCTTAGCCCATGAATTATACAAAAATCTATAATCCATTACGAATTTGATTGGCTTCATGACGCTTGAGCCTGTCGGGCATCCAGCAGGATTCTTACAGGCGTCATCGGGAAAATCTAGTTGTATTATCAAGTGCCTATGGTTTCGCCCGGAAGATTTAGTCGGTTGGTTGTGGATGGTGAAGTTCTCGTTTGTTTTGTTATCATATCGTCACCTAGTGTACTACTGACAGCAGTATCAGAAACAGTCAAGCATCTACTATTAAGCAACACTGTCTCAAAAAATGAACGACGTCGCCTACTGATCGGATAGTAGCCGAGATATCTGCATATCCAGGTGTGAGCTACCTTATTAGAAAACTGGCCTCTGATTTTCAAAATCTCGGATTAGCTATGGGATCTTCAATATCCTTCATGTTTACAAGTGAGCATATGGCACACTTTAAAGAGCAAGCCTTGTAACAACTTGAAAAAACCACCAACTATTTGTTTGCGCCATGTAGGTGTTACTTGAGGTCAGGCGGACCCATTTTTGCACCACCTAAGTCAGATCGATCTCGCAATCCAGTGGACAGTGGAACTTTATTTCTGTGTTGTCCAGCTACCATTTTCGGGCTGTTCGACCCATAGGATGGAACAGATCCCTAAAATTATTATCATATATATATATATAATCATATAGTCGGATCATATATTATCATGGTATATAGAGAGCGCGAGAGAGGCTAGCGATCAGATCATAACGGAGTTAGAAGTAACGGTCACGGTGGTGAACGAGGAATACTCAAAACATCTTACTATATGTGGGAGAAGCATTCAAATCAGTACAGAAGGTACTGTTCCATCTATTTACTTATTGTTGGAAGGAGTTGTTTTTCGGAATGGGACGACTCTGAGTGAAATGTTCAAACACTTGCCTATTGAGAGAATAACTGCTTACATGAAACAAAATTCAACACTGATCATGTTAGCTGCGAGTCATGAAGTTGCTTCGAAAATTTTTGAAATGATCATACAAGGGTTTGTTACTCCACAGAAGGCTCATTCGGAGGGGCCAGAGATGCCGTAAATGAACTTGATGGCCCCGACTTCCCTGATAATTGATGACCGGTTTGGGACCGATAAAACCTACTTGTGTTGGTAGCTGAGTCTAAATTTCAAATCACCTACTTCCGTTATTGTTACATTGCTATTTAATAGACCTATCTGACTGCTTATATTAATGTCATTTCTGTTTTTCTACGTCTCCGGTGTGCTGCAATTAACAGCACGAACCCTAATCCATATACAGTTGACTAGTGGCCCACTTACCTTAACGCCGTTTAGTTGTTCGCGTTAAGCCTGCTCTACCTACCACCAAGTTTGCAACTGGTCTGTCGAATGTGACGAACTGTCTTTGTCACGACTAAAAATGTTATCAATAACTGCGTGTCGGTAGCCAACAAGTCCTGAAATTGGAAATACGATATGTAGAGGAGTGGGTTCACCGTGCACAACTTCTTGAAATTGTCTTGAGAAGATCTAGCTTCCATACTGAGTAAATGTTGGCCTGTTATGGATTATCTTGTCTAGCTGTTCATCGCTTTCATAGTCCCCTCAGTATTTGCGTATACTGCTACAGTTCACATACTCCCTTATCACAGTCCTGAGTGCTTATGTTCCCACAACTGTGTTTACTGCCGTTCTTCGCGTGGTTTGGACACAAGCTGCTGGAAAGCTTGGAATACTTAAAGACGTCTCTGGTTTTTGAAGTGTAAAAGCATCGCAAAATCCTAGCTTGATTTTTATTGGTATATCTTTTTGAACAGTTAAAATCGTAGTTTTCACCTCGGTTGTCAAGGCCGACTATCTTTTTGATACTGATGATATCAAGTGCAATTTTTTCTTGAAAATCAGCTGAATGTCTCCACTTACACGAGGTTGAAATGAAAAGCACTGGATTATGGGAAGCACATAAGCAGATACTAGTACTTCATTGACAAACAGCTGTCGACAAAGTAACTATTGGAAACAGTTGGTTGAACATAGCAGTAAGAAGACGGACATTGGTAGATGCTAGCATTTCGTATTGCCTCTTCAGTACCAAATAACAATAACCAGGAACATATATATATATATATATATGACACTAATAGGATGAGGGGTGAAGAATGAAATAGCAAATGAGGTGAAGAACGACAGGACAGAGTTATTAAGTCCAAGGGAGTCTAAGGCCTACATATACTTGTTTTGTACACATAACGCAGGCTTGAGACGAATAATCGCGACCACCTCAGCAAAACGCAGGAAACGCGGATTAGTGTGGCGCATTATAGTTCCGAATGTTAATTTTGGATTAATCCAGTGGCCAGTGGCCAACATGTGCCTGGCGATAGACGAGGCCGGAAGCTTGCGTGCTCCCGGGACGAAGGAAGTAGACTGCGCAGTCACATCCTGAATCCATTTCGGCAGATGTTCTTTCATCCTAGAGTTCAAGCACCTGTCGGTTCTGCCGATGTAACTTTCGCCGCAGTTACACACAAATTGATAAATACAGTGTTTGTTTGCGCCAATAGGTTGCTCTCCCTTTACTGAAGGTAACGGTAGCTTTCGAGTTCGGTCAACGACTACGATTTCAACCACATTGTATGCTCGCTTAATGGGTGTGACGAGACGTTTTTTGGTTAGAAGTGAAGAAGTGTCACCTTTGAATGGTAGTTCAATCCCATTAGTGTTATATAATATGTTCCTGGTTATTGTTATTTGGTACTGAAGAGGCAATACGAGATGCTAGCATCTATCAGCGTCCGTCTTCTTACTACTATGTTCAAAGTAACTGTTGTTCAAAGTTTTAAAAAAGGATTACAAGCATCTTGCCGACTACCGGGTAGTGCATGATGCGAGTGGTGATGCCACCGTAGTTCTGATCACCAGTTGGCTGCTGTTATTTGCATCCATCACCGGAAGCAGATATCGTGAAAACGAAGGGTAATAAAGTATGGTTCAACTAAATACGAATGGAACGCAAAGCAATGGCGAAGGAAAGAGAAGTTGAATTGTTGGGGGGGGGAAAGAACACTGAGATTAACGTTGATACTGCTGAATTTCTGGCTAATACAACGAGTTCGAGGTAGGTAAGCTTGATAAATTTAGCTTCATCACAGATTTATGGGGGAAGGCAAACATGGCCTGGCTTGCGTTTGCTGAGCCCTGTGGGAGAGGAGTCAAACTAAAACGTGAGGGCTCACTCTATAATTGCATATACCCCGGTAACCTTTTCACAATTCTGTTTGCCATTTTATGACCAGAGCGATATGTGAATTTCGAAAGGCCTGTTACGTATGAGTTCTGCTTCTCACTCATGACTCGTTTTGGCTAATTTTTTGAATTTTCCACTGGTCTGTCCAGGAAACGCAACGACTACAATGTATGCCATCATACGTTCACGTAGTACAAAACTAACGGAAGTAATATATATATATGATCCTAGGTTGATTGTCTTCATCATTGGAGACAGAAATACGTCAGTGGTTCTCACCGATGTTTCGATACCACCAAGAAAACGCAAACCCTTGTCAGGAAGAACGAAAGCAGAGGGATTGGGTACTTAACTACGAAAAGTGACTACGCCTTTGTTCAAACATTCAACAACAAGCTGTTTTCACCTTGCAAACAAACAACCGAGCAGTAAGTAGAAATAAGACATCACCAGCGAGACAGCTTCTTCACGGCTGTCACTATCCCCAAACAGTAGATGGCCGTACTTCACAAACAACTCGTCCAAACAACAACAATGTTCATACCACTAGACCCGATCAGCCGCCATCGCACCTAACGTCTCCAGCCACCTACGCTGTGAGTCGCGATGTTCCCAGTCTGGGAGACGAACCTGACCTACAGTGGCCCACCTCTCCGTGAACGATTTCATTTCTCTGTGCCCGGTCATCATCTGTCCACCGCGAACCTTGCGCCAGTCGGCTGCAGCATCGTCAAACAGAAGCACATGGCTAGCTGGTATCCCACTTACAGGGCGTAACCGATCAAAATCTGTGTGTGTGAGGATTGGGTTCGACAGCTTGGTATAAACGAAACCGACCACGTAGTAGATATACGATAATTTCAGTCCTGTCAAATTACTCTTTCCAGATTTGGGCAACTTGACGGTAGGAAGCTAGCCACAACTAGCATGTCGCTAGCTAATCTAGCCAACATCCACCTGTAGCAGTGCTTGAGTGATATACGGTAAACTTAAACTGATTGTTTCGCTCTCAGCGATACTTGCTAAAGCTACAGATGCTACCAAATAATATGGCAGCGGTGACATGTCCACCATCAGTTGAAACAACGGTGGGCAATGCTGGTTATATGAGTGTAACGGTCAGAATATCGTGATTAACCAACCGACCATCTGATTAGGAATTCCACGTGATGCAGCAAAACTTTTTCAGCTGGTCGGAGTCTATTGGCCTTTTTCTCTTCTGCAAGAATAGTTACGGTCGTTGCTATGGCAAACGGTGTTTTCAGTTGTAACACTAGTTGTTCAGATTGATGATCGCTTATGAAAGAATGGTGGCCGGCAGCATTGTCTCACATCTTAGTTTCTTATTGCAGTTTAGCAAATTACATTTCTCGTAGGCTTCATGTGTTGCTGATAGACGCCACCGTACTGCGAAAGGGTGCAGTGTATGTAGCGTTTGAGACTCCATTTTTGCCTACCATCACTACAAGCGTTATTAAAATACGATACTGACTCTAACTCGTGTTCAAAACAAACTAACCCTGAAGTTTTGTGAGGTCACTAACTTCCGAAATTTTATTCACCTGCTCCGTTTCAGAATCAATTGATGACATCACACGAGAGTGACAAAATGAGATAATGTTGGGTACGATGTGAGCTTCCGGACATTGGCGTGCGCGCAAATGATGCACAGTTTCTGTCAAAATCGACTCTACTACAGACTGGATAGCATCCCGAGCGTCCTTGTCAACGAACTGTCGTAGACTACCACCTAGTTCATTGGCAGTGAACACATCCAGACGATCAATCTCATCGGTACACGGATTGCCTGAACCGGCACGTTTTCCACTGTTATCCAGGTTACTCAAATACTGTCGAACCAGTTTTTCCACTTCCACCACATCCAGTCCGACTTTTTTTCGATCCACTTCCCCGTCAAAGTCAACAGGGATTTGCGAGAGCCCGGAGTGTAACGCACGTCTGGTTTGTGCGGCGGCCAGTCTTTCCCGGTTGTGGTTGAACATGACCAGATCCTTGAAATGGGGGAAAAGCTCAAGTAAACTGTGGTACGTACACACAACTGAAAAGCGATAGGTGCGTATGTGTAATTTAAGCAGGAATATAAAGAACAAAGAGGTGTCCAAAAAGCGTTTGTCATACCAGGTGAATCAGCAACAAACAAGCTTCTGTCAACTTTTACGCCACGTACCGTAAAATTATAAAGGCACCAGTGGCGCCGAAAAATGTACCAACTTAAAATGGATGCATGCGCTACACCACAGCAAACACGCAAAAAACGCCTTGTGCCTCTTACGTGCATTATTTTCATATCGAACAAAAGTGGTCAGCTACAATGAATTCATTGCACAGCAGTAGTCTACAGTGCATTGCTCACAACCAGACTCACTACCACTTCTCGACAGAGCTAATAAGTCCAATTGTGATGCGAACAGTTTGACAGCACCCCCACCAACCTCCAACAATGTTACTAAGACACCAATATGCGAACTTGATGATACGTTTGAATGAAACACTGGCCGTTTGATTGCACACTATTGCGTAAACCTGTGAAAATAGGCTACTTGGAAGTTAAACATAGACAAACAAATAAACAACTTCCAATCGTCAAACTCAAGTTGCAGAAAGTCTGAGGGTATTTCAGAATACCTTGGGATTGGCAACACGACCAATAAAACGTTGACCAAATCGGAGGGCACTGAAAGATTCATAGCCACCACTCAAATCGACACGTAATCGGACCAACGGTTCAGCCGGTAGCTCCCATCGACTGGGCTCAGAAGTGTCGTTATCCTCAGATGTGTTCACGCCAGTGGAGGTTGACGATTTCACACGTTTTCTGGGTGGTGATGCGCCACATTGCGCGAGATTGGGACTACTCCTTTTCGTTTGGGTCACATCGGCCAAACATTGTTCCACAAGACGTGTACAAGTGAGTTCCGCTTGTTTCGCTATATCAAGTGGGTTGGATGCGGAGTTGGACAATTCGTCCTCAAGCACAACATCTCGAAACAGAAACGGCCGCACAGTTTGCAGAGGTAACCGGGTGACCTGAACAATTTACCGAAGAATAGGTACCGGTGACTCTTAAGAACAACAGCATACAAAGTTAGTCGTTCGATGTTGAAAGAAAAAATACTCAACGACCTAATTTACATAAGATGAATATGGAGATTACGACAGTTTTCCAGTAATAATGTTTGTACAGTCGAATCTGTTTATTTCTGGCGAATGGCGCTATCAAATGAAAACTGTCCTGTTTTACAAACATATGGACCGTTTGACACAAAGTGGATTGCGGTGTCGTAAAACAGAATGAAACATTTAATTTCCTGCATCACTCCCCAGACGTTTTAGACAGTCGGACTGCCACTCCACCATATTTCCGATATCCTCTGAGGGTAAAACTTGCTAATCGATCGTAAGAGGTTTTAATTTTGCAGAGAGTCAAACTAATATTGTGACACATGCTTAGAGGAGTACGGTTTACAGCGTTTGAGAAGAACGGCAGTTTGGCGCTTAGTGTGATGCAACTCAGTTGTGAAGATATCGTAAACGAAGTAGACCATATATTTAGATGGTACATAAGTGTATTAACGCTACTGATTTGTATGCTCCACAAAATCATCATCATCAGACGCAGAAATACATCAAAATTTACACAGTCATTCTGAGCTGACACAACCATGAAGAAAAATCAAACCCTGTACGAAAAGAGCGACAAAAAGCAATGGGGGGAAGGATATAACTATCAAAACCAGCTACTTTTATATTCAAAAATAAAACATTAGGGTGCCTGCACCTTGCAAACAAACAACCGAGCAGTAAGTAGAAATAAGACATCACCAGCGAGACAGCTTCTTCACGGCTGTCACTATCCCCAAACAGTAGATGGCCGTACTTCACAAACAACTCGTCCAAACAACAACAATGTTCATACCACTAGACCCGATCAGCCGCCATCGCACCTAACGTCTCCAGCCACCTACGCTGTGAGTCGCGATGTTCCCAGTCTGGGAGACGAACCTGACCTACAGTGGCCCACCTCTCCGTGAACGATTTCATCTCTCTGTGCCCGGTCATCATCTGTCCACCGCGAACCTTGCGCCAGTCGGCCGCATCATCGGTGACGGGTGCTTGCGGACAATCGAATGGCTCCCTCAGTTCATGGCCTATCTTTCTACTCCTATGTAAGCGTGAGGGTTGAAAAAGGCCTCATTCGACAATCACTACCAAATGTCCTCTTCTATGATGGTGATGATGATGGTCCGCTTCTAATTCCTTCACTGCCTAGTCATTAGTGCCACCTGATGGGAGCGATCGGGCGCATATATCAGTGGTCAAATATCTGAAGACGTTTCACGTCTTCTACCCTAAGTGGCCACGTTCCGCTGCTGTAAAGCAGTTCAGCCTTCACTGTGTCCCCTTTATGCGCGACTCTTGAGCGTCAGATACATCTCTGTCGCCAGAGGTGCCCCAGATTAGCGGATACCACCCTAGCTTCGGAGATACACGCTTCTATTTCATTCCCTACACTTCCACCGTCGCCGATGCAGCTTCCAAGGTATACAAATCGGTCAACAACCTTCACGATGTCATCGTCTAACTATAAATCTACGTAATCCTGACAATCTTGCAGAATCACTTCGCATTTTGAGGCTCTAAAGCGCATTTCGAAGTACTTAGGGGAGTGCGAAATGGTTTGCTGCTTGAAAATTGTCAAACAGTAACATCTTGTCGTTAGCATAGTCAAGATCGGTCAGTCTCGCACCAAGTAACAGGTCCACACCAACATCTTGTGAGGGCCCTTATTTCGTCCATCACAAAATTAAACAAAAATGGTTAAAGGGGACAACCTTGACGTACGCCGCTCCTCGTGCTGAGGTTGTCAGACAGTTAACCATAAACTCTAACCTAGGTTGAAGTATGGGACTGAAGCGCCGACAGTATGTTCACATACTTGATCACTACACCTCTGTGTTTAAGTGACTCTGAAAGTGTGGATTAATCCACCGAATCAAACGCACCTTTATGGTCGAAAAAGACGGCAACTGTTGACCGGCGGTGCAAATGACGCTGCTCCAGCATTCGGCGAAATGTAGCGGTTTGATCAATGCATCCCCACCCTCGGCAAAACTCTGTCCGTTCTTCCCTAATGGTTGCTTCCCGAGCTGCAGTGAGACGACAAAGTGTAAGGGGATGCCAGAACCGTAGTAATGACCGGAGTCGAACTAATTTCCCTGTGGTTTTCGCGAAAGCTCCTGATAACTTTCATTAATACAGGAACTATTATCGAGTGACCCCAACTCGGGGAGATGGTTTCCGCCGTCCACACAAGTTGAAACACTTGAGTCAATGGGTCTACTAACGCATCATCAGCGTCTTCATCATAGCAGCCTTGAGACAGACCGGAAAGCACTGTGGCTTGGGCTGCCGCTCACTTCAACGGTAATTTAGAATATTCTGGAAGAAAGGTTGCTGAAAAAGTTGGCGTAATAATAATACTAATAAGTGATCAGGCGGAAGAACTATAAATGGCATGGGTGCAGGCAGCCGCTGACTGCTGCTCACCTCCCTCTCGGAAAACGTTTGTAGCCACCACTTTGAGTGGCCAGGGTGGTCCCAGGCAGGTAGGCGATGCCTAGCTGCTTTGCCCAATGAAGCAGTTCGTGTCTCCATATTTTCTGACTAAGTTGTTGCTTGATCACCACGTGGTTTTACCCAGCTGTTGGTGGTCTCATTGTATAATGCCCGTTACAGCAAACGCTCAGCTGGCCTACGGAGTAGGTGACCCAACCATCGCAGGCTGTGTACCTTGATTAGTTGAACAGTTGATCGCGCCTCCCGAGCGTTCCGGAATATGCACCGACGAACGACCGTGTTGCTCACGTGATCATTCCACTTGGTGTGAGCTGATTGGCGGAGATAACGGTAGTCAAACATAACCGGTCTGCGAACAGGCTAGGTTTCCGAACCGTGGGGAAAAACGGAACTTACACAAGCGACTACAACCGAACGTCTTTTGAGTGCCACAGCTGACGTAGGTTGGCAAAAACAACTCGTGCTTTGCTGTACTCACTTATATTAGCAATATTACACACTGGCGAGATAGTGCTACTAATGTCTTGTCATCTTCTTTGAAAGTGCTGGCACGTGACCATCTGGGTCAGCGGCCTCATCTTGATTGACAGCCGAGACGCAGTAGCGGACTTCAATTTTAGCGGGTATTGCATTGCAAGTTTGCGGTGGTAACACATTAGCAGAAGGAGGCCAGTCAAATTGCTTTAGTGTTCCAACCGGTGTTTTACTGTTCCGCATTTATTGTGAATAGCTGTACCACTTGTCTGGCTGGTGGATTTACTGATTGATGGTCGCTCTAGACCAGTAGTGTGAACATGCTTAATGAGTCTGCGAGGGTTCCCTGAGGTAAAAGTAGCTTTCATTTCCCTAACTTCATCCGTTAGCTAGAC
>QNGE01008499.1:0-16677 GCA_008508345.1 Paragonimus westermani | reverse complement strand
TTGTCTGATCTAGCTACCGCGTTGACAGGTTGAGATTTAGACTTCCCATTTGGTTCGATATAGGCACACTTATTCACATGCTGTTGTTTGGAAGTTGAGTCCTCGACAAGAGTAGCCGGTTCGTAAGGCAGGTTGCTGGAACTCTCTAGATCTACTGCTGAGCTAACCAAGTCGGCTAGTATGATATCCTCTGTTGTGTCGTTGGTGCTTTTAAGAGGGACAGCGGCAGGCTCAGGTGTGACGCAACAGGAAGAAGCTACACAGGGTGAAGCTTCACAATCAGGACCTGATTCATTACCCTTGAACATCGTCGCATCTTGTTTGAATGTGTCCTGAGCCACACGCTTGGAGGTGACGGCGTTGCGCAATAAGCGACGGCGACATCCTCTCTCAAGCGGCGTTCTACCCTGCATAATTTATTTCAGTTTAAGAGAGGTTTTGGACTTGATAAGGTCCTGACATTGAATGAACTGTCTCGCAGTTAATTCGCTCTGGATTTTGAACAAAAGCGGACAGCAGATCTTTTGAGTCTGCTTGAGGAGTCGAATGCAGGTATAAGATGTTGGGTCTATATTGGTAATCCTCGTGAACAGCTTCTTGATGCCTTCGAGGTGAAGCTTATCTGGTACATTGAATACGATGGCATTACATGTGCAGCGCATCCGTTTTGTGATTTCTGTTGTCATGGTGTTGAGAAACATGCTTGCGCCCTCTAAGTTATCCATCTTGGGACATCCCAGCACTTTGAAGATGTAGGAGAGGGAGAAGAGATTCTCCTTTAGAGAATCGAATACAACGTAGCTTGTTTTTAGTTGGGCAAGTTCAGCCTCCAGTTCAGATATCTTACCAAATAACTCCGCCAATACATTGTTTAGGGTGATAGAGCAGTTCTTAGTTAGAGGAGTATTGGTGGGAACCACCAGTTTATCTTCACCCCATTTAAAGACGGCATCTTTGGAGGAGTCTTTACAAGTTTTGGGCCTAGGGCATTTGCCATTAGGTAGATCAATATCTACCTTAGGGCTAGAACAATTGGTTTTGACACCAGACGATCTTGTTTGACGACCGGTTTTGATCATTATACTTTTTATGTAAGAATAGTTTTAGACAGACGTGGACGTAGGTAAAATTTAGCCAGATTGTACTGTAAAAAAGTCGTCAAAAATAACTGTTAAATGAGAAACTTCGGATTAAATATCCACGCAGGAGTTACTTGCCCTTTTCGAATCGCGCGCCAAACCGTATCAATGGCGATTAGTGAGCGGATAGTATCCGGACCGCACTGGGTGGACTCGCTGGAAATTGCGGTCACATTGTGTTTGTGATCACCGCGAGTGACCATAGGCTTCGTCATATGCGTGTTGATCTGCCGCCCGGATAACTCCAGGGCACCAGCGGCGGCTGCAAGCTTCTCGGAGAGTCGTGCGGGATTTTTAGAAAAATGGATCAGATCGTTGGCATAGGTGAGACCGCTGGCCAGTGTATCGTGGAAGTGGTAGCCAAGCTCCGGTTGAGAAAGAGCTAGCACCTCATCCATTGCGATGGTAAACAAAAGCGGTGACAGCGAGTCACCCTGGCGAACGCCACACTGGGACCGGCGGACGATGCTGCCAAGCGTGACGGAAGCATTCTGATAGGAGTCTGCAACGTAATGTGTCAGAGGTAGAATGGCACAGAAAGCTTGGGTCGATCTGATAATATGGTCCTGTGAGATTGAGCCAAATGCTGTGGACACGTCGATAAAGAGTGCATACACACTTGAAGAGGCCGTTCGTGAGTTCCGGAGCAGTGCACGGGGCACTGAGGTCGCCTGGAGGCCACCGTCACGATGAAGGAAAGCAAACTGGAGAGCGGGCAGATGGAGGCGCGTGTTCCGACGATCAGCCAACACCTTATGAAAACAACGAATGAACGCTGTAAACGCGGCGATAGGTCTGAGCTCAGAGGGAGATGAAATATTAACTTTCGGTACAAGCGTGATGCGAGAGCGGCATATATGGATCGGGCAACCTTGGGCTAGCCAGGGTTTCAGTTTTCACGCGCTTCAAATTTTTGGGAATGAGCTTGTTCATACCTACAGCGGTGTTTTCCATATGCTTCAAGGTGCGCGAGACTCCATCTCCGGCCATCGGGTCGATCAACAACTAGTCCGGCGACAGAGTCGTGCGGGACGGCCGCTCCTCAGGGTGTAGATGAGCCGATAATACCTCGGACCATTATTCGTTGGATCTATCCGGAAGGTCACGGTCCACTTCGTAGGCAGTTCTCCAGTTGCCAGAAAAAACTGCAAAAGCAACATCTTTCTCGCGCTGGCGATACAGCGTTTGAATAGCTGCATAGTTAGCTCTCCGCATCTGTTTGCTGGTCACGTGGGCTCCGAAGTTGATGCGAGCACGTCGTCGGGCAGTCAGTCGCCATGTGTACGAAAAGCTTGTGCGGCGTGCATGTTCAATCGCGACTTAGCGCGTACCATCGTGAAACTACCTGTTTGAAGACCGCGGGCAATAGCTAGTAATCCATCGGTTCGTGAAGAAGCCTCGCTATTGGACTCCAGTGGGGGTAATCGGATAGGAAAACCACTGGGGGATTTCAGCAGCTCGTGACTCAGTATTAGATATCACGTTGTTCTGAGAGACGGCTGCTGGATTAGCAATGGGGACAGGATTCCCTCGCCAACTCAGTGTATCCAGACGCGTCCGGATGCTCTTCACAGTACGACCTGGGAAAAGTGGCAGGAGCCGATTATGGAGTTCGCGTTGAGTAGGGCACGACGGGGTCAGCATCTCGGCATACTTGAGAAGGAAAGCCGATTCTTGTTGAAACCAATTTGTTACGGCGGATTTCATGTGATCGAGATACTCACTGTTGCTTTAGACTAGATAAGCACGCCTTCTGTGTTGACTGAGACCGATTTTAGTCGAAAAGGTGCCATCACAGTCGGCGCAGTCAAAGACTGTGGCATGCTGGGCCTCTACTTCTTGCATTCGATCATTTCTGCGTCGATGCACACGACTATGCGCCGACAAGCCACCGTTCGATTTGCAAGTCTGGCCACCTTTAGACAGGAGTACTCCGCTCGCCTATCCTGTGTACTGGTAGAAGCTTGCACGGAGGTGCTGGCGGTAAATTCATTGCGGTGATCGATTGTAACCAGTACTTTAAAACCAGGTAGAGTGGTCGGCCCTGAATGGAGTCGCTGGACGCCTGGCCAGTCATGTTTTACACCAAGGCTGCCCAGTCGACACCACGAGGAGGTGGTTTAGCGCGCCTACTACTACTACTACTACTACTACTACTATTACCACCACGTGCTTGACTAGTGGTGGCACAAAGCGAAGCTCTGGGCTGCCCATGGAAGCTTTCCACTAAACCATTCGAGGACGGATGGTATGCCGTGGTGTGAATGCACCGGCATCCAAAACGTTTTGTCATTGTCCCGAATGTTGGGCATTCAAAGTGCGAACCATGGTCCATCGTACTTGATGTAGGACGTCCGTAGTTGGCCACCCAACTTTCTGAGGGGGCGTTCACAACAGCCTCAGAGGAACAACTCTTCGAAGAGGTGGCATTTGACCATCTTGAGAGAAGGTGAATACTAGTCAAGATGTAAACGTAGCCGCGTAATGGCGGCAACAGTCCAACTAAGTCTAAATGGACGAGTAAAAATCTAGCATCTCGAAGACCAAATGGGGAAATGGGGTTCATTATGTGTCTGTGCACATTGGAACGTTGGCACTGGAGACAACCGCGTGCCCAACTACGAATGTCAGATTCAACCTTAGGCCAGAATAGGTCTGTTAAGGGCGGCACGAATGCCGGGATGTGGGAGGTTGTGAAGCTGATTGAAGACGGCGCGCTGATAAGCCAGTGGCTATAAAAGTCTTGGAATACCGGGAGACTTACGACAAAGAATCGTTACGTCCGCGTTAGACAGCGGAATGGCGAGCAGCTTCAAACAGTGGCGTAGTAGTTACACTTGAAAACCAGGCTGTCGCGCCAGGACTGCGGCCAGATCACTGAGGTCAACGAATGTAGACGTGAACAAGTTTGTGTGAACACGTGAGGGAGCTTCAGCGACAGGTTCGATAGAACTAGGGCCATGCCACATATCGCGGGTAAACTGTGAAACATAGTCCAGGCGTCTGATCTCTTTGGGGGATTACCTGTCTGACGAAGACTCGAGTGCATACCCCAGGAGCCTGTGATCCGTAAACACAGTGAGTGGGTGACCATTCAACGCAAGGTGGAAGTGGCGGATACCTAGGTAAATAGCAAGTAATTCTATACCAAGCGTGTTACGCTGGGATTCGAGGGGTAACAGGCTTTTGCAGAAGAAACCTAGGAGTTTCCAGGTGCCTTTGACAAACTGCCGTAATACGGCATTGGCAACTATATCCGAGTAATCAACGGAAAGAGAAAGTAGGGTCTGGGTGAACCGGAACATTAACACTGGATGGAGCATTTTCAGCTCTACAAAAGCCGTGCGTGCTGTTGAAGTGGCTGTTTGTCTGAGTATTTGATGATTGTTATGTGTTAATACAATGTTGGTGGCCACGTTCCCTGCTCTATTTATTCCCTTCTCATTGATTCGACACCTTACGTTGGAATTCTTTATACCGATTATGAGCCTTTCCTACGATCTGGCACTACCGTTAAAGTTACGCGCGTGACAAATCATTTCTCCTATGAATGCGGATCTTGATGTACTATTAAATCCTGATACTGTTTACTTGTAAAACTTGTTTCCGCATAGTTTTTTCTTCCTTACTTTCCTTTGCCGGACGCTTGTTTATATGCGCCCTGGTTTTATTTTCGCTTGACCGCTTCGCCATCACGTGACTGTTGCATTCGATCATATTTACATGAACCGTTAATCTCGGGACTTGTGTACTTGGTGGATTCAACATCGAGGTTTGTTGTTGTCTTCCACTATTTGGTTTATCATATTGTTTTTTAACATCAGCACCTTATTAATAAGAAATTTGCCAATACGACCGTCTTCCTTTTTGGATCCGAATTGGTTGCTCAACGGGCTCAGAATTTATAGACGCGGCTATCGTGGATCCAGCATATCGATAGACATTGCGAGAAGACTAAGCGTTGCTCGAACAACCACTAGTCGTCCGGTATTAACACGTGCTGCCTCCGTAGAAATGAATTTCCGTGTACCGCCTAGATAATAGTCCCTGTGAGGTTGCAGGAGTTGCGCACGTGCGGGGATAAACCCACGGTGGTAATTTAGTGAACCGGTAAAAAGTTGCAGCTGCTTGAAAGATTCCGGTCCAGGGACTTCATTGAGAGCACCCACTTTTGATGACAGAACCTGAATACCAGGAGCAGAAATAATGTGGACGTGAAATTCTATGCTACCTTTTCCAAGTTCGCACTCGGTTGATTAGAAAATTGTCCCATACTCTGCTAACCTAGCGAAATGGGAACTAAGGTGCTGCAGATGTTCTTCAAAGGAACTGATCACTAGTATATCATCTAAGTAAGGGTGAACGACATCCAAATCTCGGCATACTTCGAGGACGAAACGTTAGAAGTTCTGTGTAGCGTTGCTAAGTCCAATTGGCACTTGAAGAAACTCGAATGAGTCAAAAGGCATGAGAACAGCCGTTCTGGGGGAGGTCCGTCTCATCTACTGGGATCTGGTGGTAGGCACGAACCAGATCGATCTTGCTGAATAAATTTTTGCCAGAAACACAAGCTGTCGGGTCTCGTATGTGTAGGGTAGGATATTTGTTGGGGACCGTGGCTTCGTTATGGCCACGATAATCGCCACAAGAACAGCGGTCACTTGACTTCTTGGAGATCACGTGAAGTGGAGAGGTCCATGGACTTTTAGGAGCACGTGTTTGAACTCCGCTCCAGATAACTTAAAGTTGTCCGAGGCCAGACGTCTTAGTCTACAAGACACTAGCAAACCTTTCGTCCTAATGTGGTGGGTGCAAGCAAAAGTGAATGGAAGGTGTACGTTCGTGGATCAAACAAGCTGTGGGAATTCCCAAAATAAGGATGAGCAGGGTTGTGAGGTTTCAGGTTGGAAGATAAGAGGACTGATGGCCTGTGCGTAGACCCGGGTCTCCTCAATGCTAATTTGTGTGCAGGAATCGATCACCTTCCGTCTTCGCGTATTGACCACGAGCTCGAAGTGCTGAAAAAAATCGGCCCCTAAAATGGCAGAGTACCGTTCCAATTGCAAAAACCCAGCAAAATGTTTGTCGGAAACCAAAGTCTACCGTCATTGACCGTTGATTGTAGGTGGGAATAGGTGTGCCGTTAGCGGCACGAAGCATGGGTAAAGAAGAATGAGTCGCCTCGCCTGGTCGTGGGAGAGCCACGCCGACTTCTGCCCCAGTATCGACAGGGAACGTGGTTTCAGAACCTGGGTGCGTTAAGTGAAGAAGGCGACGTCTAGGGAGGGTGCCGGCCGAGTTTCTTTGAATGAAGTAGTTACAAGGGGCAGCGTAATGCTCCGCCCGATTGCCGAACTTGCTGCGACACCAGCACCAATCGCTGGACGTCTGAGGGCGTTTACGCGGTGACCTACTCCGGCGTCGACGCGAGAAGGAACATATTGTGAGACGGCCGAAATCTCAAAGCATTGATGTAATCCCCGCCCAGACCGTGTGCCGGTCCTTTGGCGAAGGTGGACAGGATGGTTGCTGTGATGCTGAAGAACTAGGACCCTCGAGAGCCCCTGCCGTGCGTCTGGTCACCGGTGTAAGGGACACAAAGGAACCGGTTCAAAAACTGTCGTGAATCTCGTCGTCTAAGAAGGGCGGGGACTTGGCGGCCAACAGGATAGGCTGCGTGTTAACCTGGAGACGTTGCATCCATAAATCTTCGAGCAGTTTATCATTCATGGATGGGAGGGGACAGAAACTTTTACATTTGAATCAACAAATCAGACGGTAGCTTGTCACCCAACTGCGGATCCCCGGAGATTTGTTGTAGCCATGGTCCATTAGACGGTGTGATCCATTTGATAACACCCTCCCCAGGTGATTCGTCTTTATGTCCGGTAGGTAAACTCAGTAGGAAGCCACGCAATTGCATGGTGCTATCTGTGGTGGCCTAATCAATCAAATGGTGAGAAAACCAAAGTATGGTAACACTAAAAGAGGCTCTAACGGTGAGAAGCGCGTAAAAAATGTATACGTGCAGGTTAAACGAAGGCGTATCTATAAATAGAGATGACTCACTGACAGGTCAAAATCCGTGGGACGGGATAGACAGCCGCTGAAGAGGAAGATGGCGCCAAGGGGTAGGTTCGGGCGGCGACTAATAGGTAGTTCTACACACGACGTGGGATGGCGAACGTTCGGCGTCGATAGGTCAACAGACACGTGAAGCCCAAATATCGAGGGAGACAGAGGTGGCGCGCGTTACTACCTTCTTCATTTCTCAAGACAGGCAAACTCAAAAATTAGTGATGCATTCAAACAAGTGCACGAGTGAAGTTAATGGAAGAGTCTGTACAAAAATATACACAAATGAGTTTCAAAACATAATTATGAACTGTTCACATTACACCTACTTAGGAAGTGAGCTGTATGTATGCAAATTGACTGGGTGACCATGGACAGCGTCCGGGGCTCTACGCGATTGGATGTTTTCCTTGTAACCATTGATGGCCGGAATTGGTGGTAGTATTTCTGTGGCAACTTTGAACAATGGATATTTTGACGATATTTTGACTTTTACTGACGGCGACAGGTGATCCAATTTTTAAGTGTGAAGTTAAAAAAGTAACAGAAGAATCCGTAAGTATGAAGTTTACCAGTGTAAACACAATAAGCACAAATTCGTTTCCTACCTATAAAACTAATTTGAAGAGAAGCGCGGCTTTGCAAGACGTACAACTCAAGAGGCGTATTGGGTAAACGTATCACCAATGGACACTTCCTGCTAATGTAGTGACAAGCGATCGTGTGGCTTCTCTAAGGATCCCAGCTGCAACCGTGTTTTATTGCTTGTCTATTCTGTGCGCATGATTCTGTGAACGCATGCTACAGAAGGCCTGATATGAACTCACTGCCACTTTCTTCAGCCGTGCAAATAATTGCGCGCAGCGAATGGTTCCTTCACCTATAATGACCAAACTGTTTTTCCATTATCCAAGGTCGTTAGGCCTGGACCATGCCGAGCGTTGTTCAACGCACTCGGAGCTACTAGGCATTACTGACTTCGCGCGCCTTTGATTGAAGCAGAGTGAGACGTGACCGAATTCGTCACCAATCCCTTCTTCACTTAGTTGCAGCGTTGGCCTAAGAAAAGGTTAGAACTGACTCCTTATCACATTTCATTGCACTCCTGAAAATATGGGCTTATTCCACACCCTGACGTGTTCTTTCGGTATTATAGACAGTACCGAGATTCGTATGCCCAGAGTTCCCCCAACCTCATGTTACCGTGGATCGGAAGTCGCAGGGAGAAAACGATGAAGTTGCTAACAAACTTTATTTATCGATTCACTCACCGTTCACAACAGACTTCAACGTAACAATTAAGGGGTGCTGGTGGGCTGGACGTGAGAGCACCTTGAGCACAACCGCACTGTGGCCGTCAGAGAGGAAGAGTGCGTCGACGGAAAATTTCAGTCCACCTTCAGAATTCAAACAAGCGTTAGACTGGTTAAGCGGCGTTCCTAACGGTAATAGGTCAACATTGTTATCCTAGTGAATGTAACCTACAGCAGTAGAGATGATGCGGATTCATTATACAGCTACGAGCGAAACTGCAATACCTATGCCGGCACACTAACTTTGATGCTAGTGGTTTGTAGTAAATATACATTCACGAGGTAATGTGAACCGGCGCGGTGATACTGGCAAGGCAACTCTCACATCATGCGGAGTTTAGAATTTCGGGGACGTCGAATGCGTTCTCTCTACAAGTTCGAGTTTCGAGACGACCACTTGTCGACTTTTCCTCAGTAAAGTCGTTTCAAATTGTTAGTGGTCTTCGGTCGCGCGCCTACAAACTTTCCACAACGCTGGCACCATTCAGAGATTCAGTTTACGGGTGAATTAGAGCTGTTTCTGAGATGTTTGGCGATGGATTCTTCAAACGAACAGTGTTTCGGTTGCTGTGATTGTATCTGTGAGCCGATATACTCGCTTTTTATGAAGTATATGAAGTACCTGACACAAAAGATTTACATTGAATTTCAGCAAGTTTTCCCTATGCATATAAACTAGTTCCCAGTCTCTTACACTTGTTAGGTTTTTATTAGGGATTTTGTCCCAAATTCCTAAACAACCCTCTGATGAATCCCAAGATCACTTGGGGATATGGGACAAAATCCCTAATGCGAACCTACCAAGTTTAACGGATTGAGAACTAATTTATATGCATGATGAAAACTTTCTGTAGTTTAATGCAATTCCTCTGTGTTATGTACTTCATTTATTCCATAAATACGGAGTATACTGGCGCACAGGCGAATAGATACATTCTCAGCAACCAAAAGACTGTTGCTCAAAAGAATCCATCTCTAAACTTTCCCGCAACCAGTTATGATGCACCCCTAAACTTAATCCCTACTTGGTGCCAAAAGGGCTGTAGCGGTTGGTTTATCGCAAAGCCACTTGGGGCGGCCACCCAGCCAGCAAGACCGTCCTATGAATGTCCCATGAGCGTCCCGTGACTGCCCTGCTAGCATTCTAAATGAACATTTATAGGTCACTCATAAGACGGTCGTGAAAACTTTCAGTGTAGCACATTGTACACTGCTGTTTCCGATTCCGCAAGTCATTAACCGATTACGCTTGTGTAGAGTTCAGACGGGCTATGGCCGGTCAGTTACGAACAACGCAACGAGTAGACGAGAAATATATTGCCGACATGTAAAATTGACCAGAGCGAGCGAAGAGCGAGACGAAACGTTAGTACAGCAAAACGTCGAGCGAGCAGGCACCGGAGCAGAAACTTTCGAGTGCGCGAGTGACGTGCCGGTAACCACTCTCGTTCAAACAGGAAGAGTACAAATGCTAACTGTAACTTCGACTCGGTTAGCAATAAACAAATACGGTCGCTACAGAGCTCCCCCGCTAGAGGACAACCAGAGTGTTGACTTTGATAATGTATGATTTTTTCAGTTAACTGGAACCGTTGACTCGAGCATGAATGGTCCAATTTACTCCTGTCACACAGCCCGCGTCCAAGTCCGGTAGAAAAGAGGAAGGGGAATAATTGAAAATGGTTGGGGGGCACGGTTGGGCAGGTTAATGATTGTGGGCAGGAGGGGACTTGAGAAGCGACACGTTGTTGTCGGCCTAGTAAGGCCGCAACCCAGTTCACCTCCATCGTAAGCGATCTTCACAGGAATTCGAGCTTTCCAGCTTATTCTCGCAATGCACGCTCTCAGCGCCACGTGTAGATGATGGATGGTTAATTCCAGTTATCTAGAATGTACAGTGCTCACTAAATAAAATCGATAAACTCATTGGGCTTTCTGATTCCATGGCGTCTGACAAGATAAGCCTTTCTTTTCCTCTTCGAAAGAAAACGTCTTGTCGACAGCTTGCTGTCGGTCAGGTCATCTAAAATCAACTTGGTAAGTAAATGTGACAACAAAATTTAGATACGGCGGACGTCCACGTAATCTGTGAATCGCACTGACCTCAGCAACTCTCGTCCGCGTCTGCTCGCGAAGCTCGGTCCCGTCGAGGCAGCCGGAGTTGCAACTAAAACCGAATCCGTACCGACTTTGGGTAATGTACCGACCGAAGATGGCGTTGTTGCTTGCGAATCAGTTTCCTTTTAGGGTACCTCTATAAACGCTGGCTTCAGTCTATCGATAGAGATCACCTCGCGTTTACCATTGCGTTACAACACGAAAGTCTTAGAATAGCGTGCGAGTACGCGGAAAGATGCGATATACGGCGGGTGCGAAGGTCGTCGAGGATTAGTCGTACGAACCAAAACATGAGGACAAGTTGATAGACGAGGATGTACATACGTTGGCGTCGTCTGTTCTCTCGGTATAAATAGTCGGAGTCGCCTTATGCGTTGGACTAACCGCTCGCCGTAATCCGTGAGGTTGATAGGTCCCGTTGAGCGTTGGCAACCAACTCGCCGGGTAAACGTAAGGGGCGCCCATAGACTAACTGAGCGGGATGGTGTACAGGTCTGTCTTCAGCGTGTTACGGATACCTAACAGGACTAGTGGCGAAATCTCGTGCCATGAGAGGTTGTTGCTAACGGATAATAAACTTATCAATTGCCGATGTAAACGCTCAACCAACCCGTTGGCTGCCGGGTGTTAGGCTGTTATGCGAATTCTATTACAGTCTAGTGCGCTGAGAAGTGAAATGGAGGTCAAGTTAAAGTGTGACCAGCGATCGGTATTCACTACAGCAGGGCAACCAAATTAAGCGACCCAACGCTCCAAGAATGCCCGTCCGACAGTTTCCGACGAGCAATTCGGAATTGATATAGCCTCTGGCCAACGTGTAAACCTGTCTACGCATGTCAGGTTATAGGTATACCCATACGAGGGTGTCAGGGGTCCGACCAGGTCGACATGCACATGATACAAACGCTCATCGGGGTCTGAGAAACCTCCTACTGGGGTACGCGTGTGAGGATGGATCTTAGACCGCTGGCAGTATATGCACGCCTTCGCCCATGTGCAGACGCCGCGATTGAAATTGCGTCAGACAAAGCGCTGTGCGACCATTTTGACTGTTGAGCGTATGCTAGGGTGAGACATGTTGTGCAACGTATCAAAAATTTGGCGTCGAAAGGCCAATGAAATAACCGGACAAAGGATGCCTTGTGATGTGTCACAAATAATCATACCACCGGAGGAATTCATGAGAACACTTTCTGAATCAAGGGAACTAGACCGACGGAGTTGTTCTATCTCCGGGTATTTGTCTTGTGCTGCTGCGATTGCCGCCATCTCTACTGAGCTTTCTGTCGTGCTCAGTGAAGCATTAATGCGCGAGAGAGCATCGGTGACTGGGTCCGCAATACCTGAAACATGACGAATATCGGTCGTCAACAGAGCGATATAATCCAGGTGTCTGGTCTCTCTGGGGGAATACCAGCCCTTTGTCGAGCGTAAAGCATACGTTAGCGGCTTATGGTCTGTGAATACGATGAAGTCCCTGCCTTTATGGACATGTCTAATATGGCGGATGCTTAGATATACCGCTAACAGCTCCTTCCCAAAAGCACTATACTGCGACTCAGTAGGTTGTAAACGTTTAGAGAAAAAGGCTAGTGGACACCAGTGGGCACCGAGTTGATGCTGCAGAACCGCCCCTGCAGCCGTGTCTGATGCATCCACGCTTAGTGCTAAGGGAACAGACGGATGATGATGTGGCTGCGATGCTATATTGGCGATAACCCTTTCTAAATTAATGAAGGCCATTTTTGCGGCCGTTGAAAATAAGGATGAACGCGCCTTACCTCTGAGTAGGTCGGTAAGCGGTTGCATTAGACAGGCACATTTAGGGATGGAACGACGGTAAAAATTCACTGAACCATCGAAACGGCGAAGTTGCTTGAACGATGTGGTTTCCAGGTAGTTTACTATTGCCTGTACTCTGTCGGAGAGAGGCTCTATCCCGTTCGCGGATATACTGTGACCTAGGAAAGCTACGCGGGACGCTCTGAAAGAGCATTTAGTTAGGTGTATGGTCACCCGCTGATGCAACAACCGGGTGAATAATGAACGCAAGTGTACGCAAGGTTCCCCCTGCGATGAGCTAGCCACCAAGATATCATCTAAGTACGGATAAACATCGTCCAGTCCGTGACACACGTCGTGAATAAAACGTTGGAAAGTCTGAGAGGCGTTGCCCAGACCAAATGGCATGTGTAAGAATTGGAAAAGCCCGATCGGTGTCATGACTGCTGTCTTTGGGACGTCTTCGGGGGCCACAGGAATCTGGTTGTAGGCGCGCACTAGGTCGATTTTTGTGAACATCTTTTTCCCCGACAGGTTTGCCGTCAACTCCTGAATGTTGGGGATTGGATACCTATCGGGGCTGGTTGCGTTGTCCAACGCTCCATAGTCTCCGCACGGGCACCAGTCGTTATCATTCATTTTAGGCACCATGTGCAATGGCGAAGCCCACAGACATTGGACGGACGGATAATGACGAGTTGGAGCGTATGCTCAAATTCGGCTTGGGCAATTTTGGGCTTATCGGGAGCTAAGCGGCGTGGACGACTTCGAACTGGCGGCCTTCGTGTTACAATGTGATGCACGACGTCGGTTGTCACAGCCGGTAGTTCGTTAGCGAGGCGGATCAGTTGAAGGAATTCGGATGAAAGTTTCCCGTAAGGCTCGGAAACTAGGGTATTTGCTAGCACAAGACTGATCACAGCCGCATGCGACGGCTGGCCCCGAACGATTAGTTTTGTTGAGGTATCGATCGGACGCGATCAACGTGCGTCGACCAGTAAATCGAAATGCCGGAAGAAGTCAATATCAACGATAAGGAAAGGAATGTCGGCCACGATAAAAACCCGGGTAAACCCGCCTCTAAGATCAAAGTTTAAATTCAGCAGCCGGCGACCGAATTTTCCAATGGGCGTACCGTTTGCAGCTCGGAGAGTAGTGACGGATTCTAATCGCAAATCCGTTACTAAATGCGGGATGACAATAACTCCGCTCCTGTGTCGATTAAAAAATGCATTCGGAAGGTTAAATCCCTCAAAAAGAGAAGGCGACTGCTGTTTGACCGACCTGTGGCTGCCGTCGCTGGAAAACGCTGGCTTGCTAGTTTAAGCGTTTGTCAGCACAATGGCTACATGGCGATCGACATCGTTTAGCGTTTATCCCATACGTCTCATTATACCAACAAACACTGCCGGTTTTTAGTTTGGGCGGTGATCGGGCGCGCGTTGGATGAATTCTAGACGATGACATATTACGTTGAATGCTGGCGGGAAGATCGGGCAGTTCACGCCGCAACTGAGCTATCTCGGTGTTTGTTTCTAGAGGGTCGCGTTCACGACATTCCAATGATTTTCGCAGGCTTGCTATTTCGGCGTCCTTCGTGGCCAAAAATGATCCGCCGGACTGTTCGAGTTAATTATTTGCCCAACTACTGCTGGCAGCCCTGTGCCTCGGAAACGCTCATGCATTGCGTCGGCCGAAACCTCTAGGTCACTTAGTGAACGTCATGGTAACACGGAAAGTAGCCCCTGTTTGTACTCAGGCAATCTTTGTATCCACAACTCTTGCAAAAACGACTCATGCAACTGCGATTAGCCTGCTAAATGTCGCATCTCACGATGAAGAACCGACGGCCTCTTGTCTCCCAACTGTAGCCGTTGGAACAGTTGTTCCAACGCATATCACGGGATGGCTGTGTTTTCTCAAGAGTCGTTTGCTTAGCGAACTCATAACGATCGGTTGTCGATCCTAGTAATCTATCGCCAATCAGGTTCAGCATATCTCGGGGAAGACGCGGTATAAGCTGCGAGAACTTGTCCGAATCACTTGTTATGCGCCGGTTGCCAAACTCTATTTCCAGCACAGCGAACCACAGCTCAGGATCAAGATCCCCGAAAGCGGAACAGCTAGCGTGATTACCGATACGGGAGGCGAGAATTCAGACTTGACCAATTTAGTGTCCATAGCGACCGAGCGAATGGAAACGGATGTATAAAATTGTGCATATATATACATACTGTAACGAGAATGCGTCCAATAAAGCACGATCTTCATTGTCCAAATCACTAGTCACATGCAACTCGCGCGCTCTCGTTTATGAGTCATAATTCCAACCCATAACACCCCCCAGTTCCCGTTNCGTTCACACGTCGTGTGCACTTCTGACCGGTTTACGTGTGTGATCGGCGCCTTCCATCTGAGGGTTTTCCGCTTGCCATTCCTCGTCTGTTTGTCCGATTTCCTTGCGCAATGGCTCGTCCGGCTCCTCGTGCTGTCCGCCATCCACCCAATGTTGGATTTGCCCGTATTCCAACAACGTGTCGAGATGTTTCTCTGAAAGTTGGATCTGGCTGTCTGTCGTATTTCGCCTGCCTTACCCGTTGGTCCGATCCATTTGAACGATGACTCATCCGGTCGCGCACGTTGTTCTTGATCCGATCGCGGCAGGCTTTTAAACATGCATCCCCGCGTTGAGGTATTCGGCCGAGCGTTCCAAAACTCGCACCTCCGACCTGACAATCCATCACAATATGCACTATATATGCAATATACGCACCCAAAAATTATTGAGTGGAGTAAAAAAATGAACCCAGTTGTAAGCTGATACATATCCTAAACGGGCTGACCAATCTGCAGAGTTCAGACGGGCTATGGCCGGTTAGTTACGAATAACGCAACGAGTAGACGAGAAATATGTTGCCGGCACGTGAATCAACGAGAGCGAGCGAAGAGCGAGATGAATCTTTAGTACAGTAATACGTCAAGCGAGCAGGCACAGGAGAAGAAACGTTCGAGTGCGCGGATGACATGCCGAAAACTCGTTCAAATAACGTTTGATCACACACAAAATGTGGGGAGGAGAAACAGTACGAATGCTAACAGTAACTTCAACGCAGTTAGCAATACACAAATAAGGTCGCTACACTTGCGACAGGTAGCTGCGCGTTTTCACCAACATCGCTACCCTCCAGCTATCGTGACGTAATCGAAAGGCGTCTAATATCAGTCGCATAGATGCCAACAAAAATGCGGCAGTGACTGTGAAAATATATTAATAGGGCAAAATATACAGCGGTAATCACACTATCAGGGGTAGTCGATCTCCTCGTTCCTTGGATCCATGTGGCGGTGTGATTCGATCTTAGGCAACCTGCTTTCTGGATCCACCCTGCTCTCTGACAGCTTTGTGTGGCGAACCGGGGGAATTTCGACGCGATAGCACCTTATGCATAGAAGCTGTTAGCGTATAGACAAGCTTACCCATAATCAGCTGCGACAAGGGCGTGGGCGCGAAGGGAAACTTGTTATTGGCCCCTTTCCAATTGATGTTGTTCGCCAGCTCGTCGGTTAGCAGTAAACCCGTTATATTACGTGCACAATTCCCCATCGTTCTTCCGTCGAATCTGTTCACACAATCAGTCTAAGTATGCGTTAGTCAGGAGTTGTAAAAGGTTACCATCTTGAGATACGACCCTCGATCTTCCAATTGTTTGTTCAGAATTTGAACATCCTGAACAGAGTTCATTGAAAATGTAATGAGAAAGTCGTCTGAAACATTGGGAGGACCTCCCCGTGTAGCACATGGTCCACCGAGATTGCACGGTTTCCTGCGGGTTCCGACAGGCCATGAGGAAAATCATCGAAACAAGCATCCCATGAAATATTTCTTTTGAAAGTAAATGTCTATGAACATCACCTGGAAATCTGCATTCATTCTTTCAGCAAAATAAGTGATATTTGTTTAAATGAAGTCGTAAAGTCAGACATCTTTAATCGCTAATTTTCCGAGCTCGCTGAGGTATTGTTTTTGCACGTCGGATGGTTTTGCTGTTCTACAGAAGTACGTGAGAAATTGGTCGCCGTTGTTCAATCTCATATGTCACCCACGGACAGTGCTTTCTGATGGTCATTTAGTACTTGTTCTATGTTAAATATTAACTGAGTAGGTGAAATTCAAAATTATCCGCGAAAGTTGTATTAATGTTTGAATATTGCACATAGTCAAATTCTTAAGGACACAAAACCTTATAAAC
>QNGE01008498.1:0-16678 GCA_008508345.1 Paragonimus westermani | reverse complement strand
TCATTTCGCGTCCGGTATTTTTGCGTACACTTGAGGAAACGTAAATTTAGTGCACATACGCACTAAAGACGTCCTGATGCTTGACTGGTGTGATCCAAAGATTGACCAGACTGCGTTCTCTGTTGATGCATCCAGTGATGGTGTAAGGGTAGGGATAAAAGAAAAGAAATGACAAATTCTGGTTGCCCGAAGCAGCAGAAACAAGTCATACTTGAATTAATACAAAGTAAGAAGAAGGTTGTTCCAACATTTGTTTAGATCTCTGTTGAATATATCTACGTCCGCGGCCTCAACACTCTATGCAGGCAATTTGTTCCACCAGTTGACTACCCGGTTAGTGAAAAAGTTAAATCGGACAGCCAATCGTGACCCTGTTTTGTTGACTGTGACCCTATGACCCCTTAACTCTCTCTCCTGACACATCTGCAATGGGGCTTGTTCCAGTGTGGTAGGTAATTTTACATAGTTCAATAAGGTCTCCTCTTACCCACCGGCGTTTGAGCGAGAATATGTCCAACGAATTTAGTCGGTCTTGGTAGCCTAGGCCCTTCATACCCCATACCACACATGCGGCGAGCTTCCGTACTTTTTTGGGGAAGATAGTGGAAACAAGCTTGGACACAATATTCCAAATGGGGGCGAACTGGCAAGGGTTTGTGATCGCTGAAATCAGTCGATGCAACGTCCACCATGCTTTTGTCGCCGATGCGGCACACAAGCTAGTTGGAGTAAACGTACTAGTGGCTTAGATACCCAAGTCTCTCGATTGCTGCTTAGCTGTTAGTTCCACTGTCTGTTCATGTGCCTCTTTTGGATACCTGGGGGTTGATGGGAGAGCATTACCGAGAACGACTTTTGAGAAAGTTCAGCGGTAAATCCCAATTTAAACACTTGCTGTTTCGGCTTGGTGCAGTTCAAAAATTGAAGGGGCAGACGCCAGTGGAAATCTAGTTTCCAAAAAATGTGAGCTTCGTGACAGCACCATGCAGTAGTTTTAATATTTGGTGACTCGTCAGTTTGGGTCACTGAGTCAGAAGATAAAACAGCTTCCGCGGTTCAAAATGAACCAAGTGTCCCCGTTTCTCGCAGAGTGAGTTATAGAAAAGCAGCTGTCGTGAAAGGAGATGAGGGCAATAAGGGGAATGGGGAAGCGGGGTGGAAATGGTGAGTAGCTGGAAATCGGATAAAGATAACTCAGAAAGCGGAAGAAATAGACTTAACATGCCTACACTTGGAGCAAGAAACTGAGGAGACAGGAGGCATGTTTGCTCCTATCACAAAACCTTTCCAGCGCAATGAGTACGGATCCTCCAGCTTTAACCTGGGGAAGAGTGGAGAGCCTGCAAAAACACGGAGGAGTGCCCAATTATGGTGCCTGAAGCCAAAGGCTGCCCCCTCAATTCATAACAGTTGAAGCAAGGAGTGGTTGTGCGAAGCTCCCGAAGGTCTTATATACCAGTGCTAGTAATCTGGAGAATAAATGCAGTGAGCTCTCTGGGGAGCTACCAGGGGAGGATGTCGTTAAGGTTACTGAAACATGGCTGGGAGGGAAAATTCCAGTCGATGAAGTTTGTTGTCCATGACTTTTGACACACAGGATAGATAGAGATGGTAGAATTGGCGAACTGTTGTTAGTAACGCAGCATTATAGCCAGCATCTAGGAGAGGAGTTGAAGGCGGGAAATATTCAACTATCAAGCTGTCCCATAGCAGACGGTAGAACAACGTAGCTGTTGCTCTGCGTCTACAGAATTCCCTCTTCTACTCCGCAAGAGGGCGAAAAAATTCTCGGTGCTACTTGAAGGCACGCAAGCATGTCACAGTGACTGCTTATTATGATATTTCAATGTTCTAGAGACATTGACGATTGGCACATGCTACCAGTGAAACGTCTGGCAGGACGTTGTTGGATCTCATAAACGAGAAGGCAATGATTCAACGTCGGCGCCGTCACCAAGTGGAGGGGTGTACAAACTGCTACAGTTTCAGACATCACTATAACATGAAACCACAATTGCATTTTAGACTTGAAGGTCGGAACACATTTGGACGTATGGCCATTAAATCATAAGTTTGCAGTTCATACGCCGTCGATCTTTCAGAAGCATGAATAGCCAAGAACGAAGGTCGGGTGTGGTTCAGTCGAGTTGAATAGATTGTCATGGTGCAAACGATGCCAACGAGGCTTGGGCCACAATCAAAGATAATCCTATGCAGCCAACTGACACGCACACATCACTAAGACACAGTCAGCGTGAAGGTGAGCCTCTGCAGTGGGATCAGCAAAAAGATAACCAGGGTTGTATACAAACAGTCTGGAGAGTACAACAGTCATTGCCAGCATAAGGCGGCTAGAAAAATATATTTTAAAGTATAAACGGAAGCAGAAAATAATTTTGAGGCGAATTTGGCAAAGAGCTATATTATGGACCCTGCGGCTTTCTTTGGCTGTGCTGCGGTCAAGAGGGCCATTTAGAGAGGACTCTGTGGTACTGTCGGTACTTAACCACCGTTACAAAAAGCAGAGGGTTTTCGCGGGTTTTTTTGAGGCTGTACATATTTTCGACTTCTGAACTACCAGCAAGGACACTACAAGAGGGTCAGTAATGTAGGAAGTTTAAGTAGGAGGGGAAGAAGTTAAGGATAGATTGGATATGCTAGATGTGGATAAAGCAATGGGACCGGACCGTATCTATCCAGGATATCAAGACTTGGCAATGATGTTTTGCAGAAGCTTCTTGCTCTGTTGTTTAATTTCACCCTGATGAAAGCCAACATCCCAGATGACTGGAGAAAAGCAGGGGTTGTATCCTTCAATAGGGGTGTGAGAAACACGAGGTGGAACGCTGCCGATCAGTAAGTCGTACGTCACTTGTCCTGGAACTGCTGGAGAGAATTGTTTAAGATAGGGTTTTGGGCACCTCGCTGATGACAGGCATCTCTCCGTAGGTCAGCGCAGATTTATGAGGGATAAGACTTGTCTCACCAATCTGATTTGCTTCCTCGATGAGATTACGGAGAGTTTGAAAAGAAGGGAGAAAGTTGAGGTTTGATACTTTGACGTCAGGAAGGCATTCGATTCAGTGAATCACCGATTGCTTTTTACCCAACTAGAGACCCTAGGACTTCTGCCAAGACTATTAGGGTGGATACAGGACTTCTTGATGAGTCGTACCTTCCATGTAGATATAGCAGAGAAAAGATCCACAGAAGGTGCGGTGGGTAATGAGGTACCTCCTGGACAAGTGTTTGGATGACCGGTGTTTTTAATATTAATCAGTGATCTTCCCGAAGCCTGAAGTGTTCCCCTTGCATCTTTGTTGACGATGTAAAGACCGTAGGAGATCCTGAGGGCACACGCATGCAGGAGGACCTGAATGGTGCTCGGAGGTGGTCAAGTGAATGGCAGCTGCCCCTAAACGTAGACCCGTATAATGAGCTGCTTGCCGCGGAATGGCCAGGTTTAGTCAGGTTGCTTGGCGAGGAGGGTGGGGAGATGGGGTTGAGGATGGTGCATGCAGCCAAAGACTTAGGTTCTCATGGAAGGGAACTTCAGAGTTACCAAATACTATTTGGAGGCAACCCGAAAAGGAAATGAAACACTGTACATGTTGAGGAAATGCTATCGTCAAAGAGATCGGCGCTTTGTTGTCACTTTACAGAGCGTAAGTGAGGTCACATCTGGAATAGTGTGTGCACATGAGAGAAGATGCGAAGGTTCCTGAGAAAGTTCAGGGGAGTTTTACAAGTTTGCTGGATGAAAGGCGGGATAACTCGTACGAAGAGAGATTTGGAAAACTTGATCTGTTTTCTGCTGCGCGAAGGAGATTTAGATGGGACCTACTGGAAACTTCCAAGATTCTTAAAGAAGTAACCGAAGTTGAAGTAGAATCTCCACTAGGTCTGCATGTAAATTTACATCTCCGGGGCCACAGTCTTATGTTCAAAAATAAGAGAGTTGCTACGTCAACCAGGGCCACAGCCATCATACGTTGAGTCACCAAATGTTGGAACGTGCTTCCACAGAGTGTAGCATACTTTGATAGTGCGATAGAGTTCTAACGAAAGCTTGATGTTTGATGGTTACCTTCCTCCCTGAATCTGTTGTGAGATTTTTGTTTGGGTGAGCTTCCGTTGTACTTTCTTTCTCATGAATTCAAGTTAATCATTTTTATCCTCCATTTCGTCATTACTGTTATCTTTTTCTCAGTATTATTTATTGCCTTTTTTTACAAATTAATCGTTACACTTGAAGGTATAGATTCTGTGACCTAAGTTCATATTGCTCTTACACTTGTCTCTTGTTCCACGTCACTCCGATGGAACGATAAACTGTGTGTTTCGGTGGTGGTTGTGAACTGGTGTTGTGACGGAACTAACAGCTTGAACTTCTCAGCTTTTATCCAGCAGCTCTCACGAATATTCATGAAAATAAAGAACTTTCTTCGTTTATCGTTGCAACACCGGGCGCCCTCATGGGATCATTGGTGCAAGAAACTGGACATTTTCTGCCTCAAGGTGCTTTGTCCTGGAAAATGAACTGAACTAAACAGAACTAGTGTGCATCAGGTAGTGAGTGTTAGACCAGAATGTGTTCAGTTCCATTTTTTCACGCCTCATTTATATACAACTCATTTATTATGCCCCATTTTATGCACCATTATTTATACGTAATACTCGCATCAGCTATCACTTTTTAGGTAACTGCTCGCGTTGAGTGTGTGATGATTGTTGTGTGAATAGAAAGTTGACGGTCACGTTCCCTGCTTTATCTATTCCTCTCACATTGGTTCCTCTCCTTACACTGGAATTCTTCATAATGTTTGAAAGACTTTCAGGCAATCTCAAACGAACACCCAAGTCACGCGGGTGACAGATCATTTCTCCCGTAAATGTTGATGTTGATGTATTATTAAACCTTGATATCGTTCACTTGTGGAAACTTGTTCCCGTGTGGCTTTCCTTCTTAGTTTTCCCGAATGGTTGTCGGTGTGATAACGACCGGCTGCAGCAAACCGGTTGAGATATTGGAAATAGTGGCGTACATTCAGTGGATGCGTTGAAAAACTTCCGTTCTATTTTAACTACACTTCGTGAGGTTGTGGCTATAAGGTGTTCGTATGTTGACTGTCGAGCACAGGCATTAGGACGCTCGTCCATATGTCGTGGCGCTGTAACTGTAGGGTCCAGGTTGGCTGAATGTCGAGCTTCGTGGAAAGCACATAGGACAAAACTACTAAGGGATTCGTGTAACTTCATGTACCTAACGACCTCCCTGCTACCATGACGCCAAGCCGGCCAGTGCCCGATTAGAGTGAGCAGTATATAGAGCAAGTAGTTCACGCCGACTTGGGCTTACGTTATGCCAGCAAACCGTCAGTTTCAGTCTTACCCACCCGACTACGGCACCACTAAACATCTGTCGTTTCTAGTTCCACGTGATGAAAATTATGCAAAGCTACATTTGTGTCCGTTGTCATCACTTATTTCACGGATTATCAGGCGCAAAAAGTGGCAAAAAGTGGTTTACAACTTATACTCTGCATGTTCATTAGTTATCCATCGCTAACGCATTCTTTCAACCAAATTGCACACTTCAGTCACTTCGTCGACCTAGTTCGCTGTCAAATTACTGCGATCTCAGCGCCAATGGTAAAAATCTCTCACACAGTAGAAACGGAATTACTTCCCATAACAGAAAGGGATATTTCTAGCCTTCTGTGATATTCCGTCAACCAACATTCAGCCGATATAACGAACTCACTATAACGTACTACCGACATCAGCATTTACTACCTGCGAACAGTTTTCAGACAAAAAATGTGGGAATATTTGACTGCGATTTCTGCAGTTATTCCTAATATTCCACTTTCTTTCCTTGGTGCTAAACACATGAAGGTTGCCAAAACCTATACTAGAGGCTTGCATCTGTTGGTTTTAGTCAGATGATAGCTGATAACTACCAGAATACGTGTTGTTCTCGAAACTCGATATGACCTCCGTTGCTCTTATCATCCGCATGCCACCCAACTCTTACGTGTATATAGAGGTGCACGAACAATTTATATGTATATAATAGAAAAATGGCATAGGTCTCGACGAATTTGTAAAACACGTGCTCAGGAGTGCCTGGTGGGATGACCTGGAGCTAGCTCGTGGTTACCACATGCGTTCCACAGGAACAGTGGTAGTTCCAGCGGAAGGCGACTTCACATGTGGTTTGTCCCTGTTTAATGCACACAACTTGTGGGTTCTAAGTAAAGTGGATATTCGTATACCACCGCAAGGCCTCACCTTCTCTCGGGTTTTAAGTAGGAGTCACCAACATATTCCACCAGTAAAAATAATCCTCACTGCCGTTGGGCTCAAATTCATTGCTCATTGTTTACTGATAGAAGGTAGAAGTTACCGACTGTTTGAGTCCCTTGACTGAAACTCTCAACACCGAAATAATCGAGCATTTATAATAATGGTATATATCTAGACACATTTGTGAGAAACAAGTTCAGGAGAGTGTGATTACTGGGCACATTTTAAAGCCGTTTACACATTTGAACATCACAATCTTAAATTGTACAGTGATTTAACTATGTGGATAAAGTAACAAAACGGATATTATATGAGAAATATTCCGCTATAAACAGGAAAAGTTGAAGACATGCTTCGGAGACGGTATTACCTAGAATTTCCAAAACTCGACAAAATAGTTGAGTTGTCACAGCAATTGGCATTCCACAAGGTGATCACTGGCCTAGGGGTCAAGGTCGTGCCACAGAAGAGGTGTTTGGAGAATGGAGAGGATGGAATGTTGAAGAATTTCATCGTTGTTCCATGTGGATGGTCCCGGAAAAATGTGTAGAATATTTTGTAAGGATGAGAGAAGATGGGAACGCATATACTTTCGCGGGGGAACGAATAAACCTGTCGACCGAACTTCACTTTTTGCCCTAGTAGCACACTGAAACACTCAGCCGTTTCCTGAGTGATCTTTGAGTGTTCCAAAATGAACACTCACCGAACTTCCTTGTGTCTAGTTTCTGTGTATAATTTCGCCTCTATGAAGGCTGATAAAAATAGTACATACCTTTTCTGCTACTCAAAAACGTGTGAGCAGACCTACACCACTCACGTGAATTTTGTTTTTATGAACCACTTCGCATTAATGGTGACCGCGCCGAAGGACCAATTTCAGCCATCTTGCTTAACTCGTTTCGTAGAAAATCAGCACTAAGGAGTCGAGAGGGTCGAGGGTTATTCGCGTGCTAACGTTTACCGTTTGGATGAGCTAGCGCGCCAGGAGCATTCTTGAGGCAACTCTAAGACACCTACGGCTTTCGTGGGAGGGGAGGAATAACTGATTCCTCCAGTTTTTCAGCACTTTCAGGGTTAGCGATATTTTCTATATGAACCTAGAAGTGTAGACGAACGTCCATCTGCAACCACTTCTCCGGTCTTGGAAAGTGTCATGGGAGAATCTTCAACGGATGCAAGTTCCACTGATTATGTTCTTCAGCCTTTCACTTCGACGATCACTTAAGCAGTGATGACAAGGAGTATCTCTTTGGCGCGGGATACAGGTATGTGACAATTTCATTCAACACTACTGCCATAATCATTTTAGACGACGTCGTCGCTACGAACGAGGGGAAGAGGACACAGACAGAAGTTGTCGGCGCGATTGCTGTAGAGTCCCGCCTGTCTTTAAAAGCCGTCGGCATTATGCTCAGTCACTTGAGAGAATTTTGTCTCAGCTACCGTTGGATGCACGTACACTGTTGGGAACACCGCGGGAGTGTGTATGCACATTCTTCAGGGTTGTAGAATACGTCCACTTTGGTATGACTGAATAGATAGGTCACGCCGTCCGTGGGCGATGGACAGAAAACGTGAATGTTCCTAGACATCAGCTGCATATTGATGGTTTGACCCTTTTCAACAGTTCACGTTTACAACTGTGGTCCATCCTTGGAAGGTTGATATCCGCTTCCACACCAGTGTTCGTCGTGGAACTATTCTGCGATTTTTCTAAACCTGTAAATGTCGCAGAATATTTGGATAGCGTGATAGAAGGCCTGTTGACTGTATTGAGGGATGGTTTGTCGCTGTCAACATATAACCGCCACGTGCAATTCGTTTTGGATTGCGTAGTTGGTGGTGCACCAGCCAGAGCTTTGTTCAACGGGTGAAAAACCACACTGGTTACCACTGTTGTGGAAATTGTACTGCACCGGGATTGTACGTGAACCGCAAAATGGTGCTCTCACCTAGCAATTACCGCTTACGAACAGACGACGACTTCAGGACCCGACTCCGAGAAGAACACCATGTCAGTCACCTTTTGAAAGGTTGAATGTGGACATGATAACATGTTTCCCACTTGATTACATGCACATGGTGTGCCTGGGAATGATGAAGCGGTTGATGAACCTATGGAGAGCAGGTCCAAAGGAAAGAAAAATCCGTCTAGAATCATCGCAGATGACTCAGTTAAACAGTAGGTTGATGAGACTGAGAGGAGCCATGACTTGTGAGTTCCCCAGGAAATGTCGATCAACTGTGGACTGCGACCGTTGGAATGCAACGGAATTTTGGCAATTCCTATTGTACATCGGCCCAGTGGCGTTAAAAGAAGTGGTAAATGACAAAATCTACGGAAACTTCCTAAATTTTCCAGTTTCCATATACTTACCTTGCCGCCCAAAGTGATGTCTGCACTATGTGGATTTCGTGGAGTCGTTGTTGCGAAAAACATTGGTTCAGTTCATTGCTATCTACGGTGAATCTGAGCTTGCCTTCCAGCAGACTACATTTTTCTGTGTTCCCATATATACACATCCACCTGCTGGGTGGACCGTTAACGTTTCAAGTGTAAAGGATCGCTTCTATCAATAAAGGACAGTTTTGTATTTCACTTAGTAATGCACACCTGGGACGTTGTCCGTAAAACAAATCCCACCTAATTTCATTCTTTTTTATTGAGTAACAATACAATGCCTGCGCTAATGAACACTTTCATTTTCAGATGTATCAGGTTGTTGAGTTTGATGACGAAAGCGTGGGCATACGGCACAGGTCGTGGATTACGCAGCCAGGGTTTGCGTTCTGGCCGGGATTGCCATCCACGGAGCACCACAATTTGCTCTTGGGTGGAATGATAGCACCCACTGGTTCAATGCTGTACAAAGTCAAGATGCATCGCGCAACAGGTATGTGCTTTTGATTTTACTAACATTTTCTAGATGACTTGCAATTGGCTTACAGATACCAAGGAATACTGGAACAGTTGTCAGACATACCATCGTCTGACGCCACAGATATAACGGATCGTAGGAGGTACAGTTAAATCACCTTAGGTCACATTTGCAGACAACCTTTTGTTCGTTCAGACTTCACGTATTAGGTGTAAGTGAAACGAAAACCCCCAGTGTACGGCGCCGTTGTCAACTATTTTTCACCACCACCACAATTGAAGGATATGTCCCATGCATCTCCATCTTAACCACGATGGACATTAGGGGCACTGGAGAACCTGCCCTCTTTCTCCAGCCCTATTGCTTCCAGGTATGTCATTAGTAAAATGTCAGTCAGTACGCATTTAGCTCCACCATCATTAGTCCACCGGCAGCACACAGTGAGGCAGTGTGGAAAAACGACACTGCCAAAGAAGTGGGGGAGTTAAAAGGTGAGTTCTTTCAATACAAATAATCACCGTGTTCACCAGGTGTAATTACGAACTTAGTTCTCCAAAACATCCGGATCCGCCAGGAGTTGCATACTCTACGGCTGGAAGTGAATGCATTGCGATTCCGACATGCAGCTCCCAGTACGTCATCCACTGCACACTTCCCCGTGCGATTTCCCGTACAATCCATAGGGGACAGGCAGCTGCTGAATATGAAGCTGAAAGTAGCAGAAGTATATACCCAGCTGGTATGTTTAACTTTTCTGATTCACAGTACGCAGGTGACCTTTCTCAGCAGTGTCGGCGGCACATCCATGGATGAGTGCGCTCGTAAACAATCGCGTCTCCATTGCCTCATCATTATTGGCCGCAGCCATCGTTGGTATGTTCGATCACCAGAAATCATCACTTGGTAAATGTAGAATCCATCATGAGGTAGGCTTATGCCGGCGTTTCGCACGCGAATGTCAAGGGAACCATTCAAATGTGGATTCAGAAGGCCAGATTGCGGGCAACAAAAGAAGCTGACGATCTCGTTACCGACATCCTTGCACTGTGGTTCTAATTATGTGCTTGTCAAAGTTATACAGATGTTGACCTATGAATATTTATGTGCCTTCTACATCGTTCCTCGTGAATTGGAACATTGCGTCGTCGTTATTCTGCGAGATTAAATTTCCGTTTAACGTTACTCAGCTTCGTAGAGGAATAGATAATGGGCGGCATATGATAAGATTGCTCAATGGGGTTGCGCGCAATTTTTCTCCCACCGTTCCCTGAGTGTTCCCCAAGTGTTAAGTTAGAACACTCAGGGATCACTCGGGGAAGGCTCAGGAAACACCCGGGGAACGGTCGGGCTACTAGGGTGCTCAAATTCTAGGGAATTTCGAGAATCGCGCGGAATACCCAACCATTACGGGATTTTGTGTCAAAATGAAAGATTAGCCTCGATGAACTTTGCTTATTTTTCACTGTAGTTACCAGCGGTTGTATTTTTAGAATGAGGACTATACTGGTTCTTTTGAAACACATTTTAGAAGACGTAAGAATTACACATTCTAAGAGTTTAGGGAGGACATGTGAAGGCCAATAGGAAATTTATGAGACATATCGTAGCGGAAAGGCGTCCGAAAAAGCGCAAACTTTATTGTCAAATATGCTATTTATCATGCCATGCGCTCGAACGCGTTTGTCAGTCGCTATTCCGGAACACAACACTCCCAGGTTTTCGCTCACGCATCGAGTGCACCTCTGCCCGATTTATGTGCGTGATCGGCGCCGTCTATCGTGGGGTTTCCCGCCTGCCACTCTTCGCCCGTTGGCCCGATTTCGCTGAGCGGTGACTAGTCCGGTTGCTCTCGTTATCCTTCATCTATCTACACCGGCCTCTGATCGTAGTCGACGACCGCGTCGCGATATTCTTGCGAATGTTGGAATAATCACGCCTCCAACCTTGTCGCTCCTCCTCTTTTGCCTGCAATGTTTCGGCCGTTGGTCTGATCCAGTCGAGCAATGTCTCAACAGGTAGCCCCCGCCGTCCTCGATCCGCTCGTTGTGGGATTTTGGACGTGCCTCTTCCCCGCGTCGATGTATTTTGCCAAGCGTTGGAATACGCACACCTCCGACCCGGTTATCCCCCACAATATGCATTTGTTGTTCCGGCCGGAAGTCTACATGGCTTCGAATTATGATAATTTAAGGTGACGTGACTCTTTTCAGACTGTCTAACTCTATCTGTGTGCAAAGCCGGTCATTTTTTGTTGGCTTCGGTTATCTAGTTCTTGTGGCACTGGTTGCAAATCATGGCTTTACGTTCTCCCAAGAAATGCCTGTTTGGTTGTGAGCTCTTTCCAGTTAGATCACAACCGTTTCCTCGACCAGACGGTGTATAATTTCCTCTTCATAATCCGAAAGTTCATTGAGTGTGAAAGCAACGAGTTTAGGAGTCCTTCCGAGTACAGTATGCTGACTGCTGATATTAGGCTGTGGGTGGCGAATGCTAACGACGATTACACCACAACCGTTTTCATCTGTATAGAGTGACGCAAGGTGAAGCTCCTTGCATAACGCCTGTTATTGAGCTTCAGTGATCCTTCCAGGACTGCTGTTACAATTAGATTCAAAGGGTACCTTGGGCACTACACAAAAGGAGGGATATGGACACACATATCTTTCACATGTGGTGAATGTGAACGTCACCTTTGGAACAAACAAAACGAAGCATCTCATCTAGCATTTCTGATGCACTAAGTTTCAATCAGCTCGAGTGTAATAGTTGTAGGGAGGAAACAGAGCCACCGGGCACTGTGTTGGTCCCTCCTTATATGCAAAGCTTTCCGCCAAATGTACCAATGAATACCTCTGCTCTATGTTGCCTGCTGTGTAAGTGTCGAGGAAGTCATGGACAAACTTATTCAAACTGGAGTTATTGTATTTACATAGAGCATCGTAGAAAGTTGGATGCTATAAGAAATAGATACCGACAAATGAGTCGAAGGCAAGTTGCTTCAATGTTCACTGGCCTTCACAACGCAGGTTTCGACGTGTAAAAGGAATTGTCTGAACTCAAGCCCTCTAGCTCCTCTGGTTTGCTCATACTCGCTTGACATACTCGTGTGAAGCAGTTAATAATTTAGCGGAAGCAGTGGGATAGGCCTTGGTCAACATTTTCATACGTGTTCAGTTCCACTGGTGTGCAGTTTTTTGGGAGATTGCGGCTATAAGGACCTACATTTTCGAACTTCACCAGGTGATATATCACAACCGGTGGCATGGTATTGACCGATGACTGACTGCCTCACTTGACCCAGTTTAATATTATTCCCGTAAGCTTTGTATGGTGGGTCAGAAGATGAGTAGTTTTGTTGTCCGTGTAAGCGCACTTCTGGACACAAAGATCGCAGCTAGCTCACCCGGTATTCTCAGACTTTCACTCTACAAAAGTGCTTGCGGTGGGTCGTAGATAAGATAAGATGCCCAATGATGTCACCGCCACGATGCGCGAAAGTAAATCTAACAGGTCGCCGACCAGGTCAGTCGAATAGTGAATGACATCCACGGTATTCCGCGGTTGAAGATGTCGGTCAGCATGAGCATCACCAGTCCACAGGGTCCAGGCCACAACTGCAATTCCGATATGCTGGAATTTCTAACGACACCAGTTTGCAAACAGTTAACGGTTTTATCAGCATTTGATTGTGAAGAGTTACCTGACAAGCTCGACCGAGCCAAATTGGGATTAAGTTTTACCTGGTATCACCTTGTGAGAGCTTTCGCAAGGTGGGCTCCTCATGGGTATCTCTATATGCATCTCATCTGTAAAGATACCTGTTCTACAACAATTTCCAGGAAGTGACCACGATTTCGTCAGACGTTCGTTTGATTATGCTATGGCCACCGAACCGACGGTTTTACTCCACCGTCCCATCAAATTCATTATTTCGAACGCCGTCTTCTCACCACGTAAATACCTTCTTTCTCACCTTAGACCCAAACATAGCGGCCGGGGAATTCAACAGACATCTGAAATTTTGTGTCGACAATCTGTCTCCCATAAATTCAAAACACATATTTACAAGGAAGAATGCTTACAGCAAAAGTAACTGACAAACTTACAATGCTCAAGTCGAGGTACGGAAGAATACTAGATTCCACCCTGGTGGTGCAAATGGGCAAGATGTTTGAACAATTAGAACGTCAGATGCAACTCCGTCATACAAACGAAGAGAAACGGGCAATCCGCTGTGAGCAAAGATACACGTAATTTTCACGTTGACCATCACTCACATTTGATCGCAGCCTTCGCATTCAGATAGACTTTCCAGTCAGCCTCTTTCGAAAAAAAGCACTAGACTGGAGTTTCGCTCCCATTAGAGCTCATCAATAGTGCATATCCTTGTCACGGCCGGGATTTGAACTCCGGCCATCCCAATCGTGAGGCAACCGTGTTAACCACTGCACCATCGACTTCACATTAGTCACGGCCGAACTAACAAATCTGAACGCTCAACCACTCTCAATTGTGAGCAATGACATGTAATTAATGCAACTGATGGGAAGAAGAAATTCCATAAGGGACCCTGCCATAAAAATTATTGCTCTCGAGGTCAAATTGAGTGTTGATGACCCTTTTAGCGTAGAAAGCACCTCATTACCTGCTAATATTCCGTCAAAAACAGAGAGCATTGGGTAATTTTCTACTTTATTCTCGCAGTATTCGTTCACACGTAGCTACCATTAGTCACTCGATCCTTCCTGGACCAGTTGTCATCCCACCAACGGTCGTCAAGGAAGGGGGGGTGAGGATATATCCATTCTCTTACTCAATTTGTTCAACCCACCATTTTTATCCAGTACCTTCCTCCTCAATGGATAAAGTCAATCATCATGTCTTGCCACAAATGTTGTCCAAGGCAGGACGTTAGTAACTTACGTCCTATCAACCACTCATCAGCCTGCTCAAGAGTGTTTGAAAGGACGATAAAAATGAAAATAGTCGAGTTCCTAAGGTCACAGAACCTTATATACCTTTCACACCACTGTTTCCTTGGTGCGCGCTCTTTTAGCTGAAATTCTCAGATCATATATCGATGTCGGTCAACGCACGAAATGCGGCAATCAACCTACATTTAGACACGCCAAAGGCTTTTCATCATGTGCCTCACAAGTCCCTCTTGATCAAAATAGCATCTTTTAGCATGCAATATCTTCTGTGCAGCTGGCTTTTGTCGTACCTTGGAGGCCGCACTCGAACAGTCAAAATAGGAGAGCACTGCGCAGCTCTAAAACCAGTGGTTAATGGGGTGATCCGAGGAAGCGTTCTGGGACCGTCGCTTTTCTTAGTGTGCATGAGTAACGGGTGCGATAGTATTAAACACGGCAAACATTTTCTGTTTGCTGACGATATCAAAATCGTTGACACATTCCGCCAGCACAGTAACATCGACTTCTGTTCACACAATATACAAAAGGACCCAGCTTCAGTGCAGTTTTGGTGCAAAACTGCTGACGACTTTCCCCGCGAACAATTCAAACGTCATTAACTATGGTTGTAAATTACCCAATGGTTCTGTCTCACTAGATGGTTATAATATTGATATAACCACATAGGTCAGAGAACGAGGAATACGGTATTTGTACGTCTCCAATTACTCCTAACAAGTATGTATCCAGGTAGCAAAAACTGAAAGAAAAATAGGCTGTATCAAAAAGACGTCCAATCTACCGACTGCGAGGATGATGCTTTGCAAAATGTGTGCCCGGCCTCAACTTGAGTATTGCACATTCAACCACTGCCATCTACGCAATTGTGATAAGATTGTGTTAGAGAACCTCCAACGATTATTTACTAGAGGCTTATTAAGATATTCTTATTCGTTCACCAGTAAACAACGCTGTATAAATTTGATATCGATTGTAGTGAACCTAAACAGTATGTGGAAACTCAGGTGTGAATAGAAATTCGAAATCCGATGAAAAGGAAAACAAATAACTAACAATTGTACGTGGAGGCACGTTGGTTCAGTTTTCCACCACACTAAATGAGGATTCTCACTGACACTACTTGTCGTGTGTGCCCCAGATATTCTAGGTGTCAAGACCGAGATAATTCCAACGACAGATAAATAAATAAATTTGCCAAACTAAGCGGTTGATTCCGCTGAATTCTAACTCTTCCAATGATATGTACGCCACCGACCCTGAACGCGAACAGAAAGCAGAACTCGCGAACTCGGAAGTGTAATTTTTGAAAATTATTGATTACTCTGTGAATCGATTAACCTTGTTCAAACATCATGTGTACATGCGAGGTTGGAGAAGATGGAAAGGCAAGAATAACAATAAAAAATATGAAGTAGAAAATAGGGTACAAGACGCTACAGAACCTCCCCACCAGAGCGTTTGTGGGTTGAGAACACGATGAGAGAATGGCAGCGAGGAGAAAAAAACCAAACGCTCGATAGTCATATCATCTACTGTAATCTGTTAGATGTTCCGGCCAGTGCACAGATCGCCCTCCACGTGTGGTAGGTTGTTCAGGGGAACAAGTGGGGCTAAGCTGCAGGGGAGTGTAATACTGTCGGGGATTGAGAGGAGTTGCTCTCAGTCAACGTCGGTTCAGGTGGGTCAACATCTTGTTCTGTGTAGGCTGGTTTCAGTTGATCAATGGATACCAAGTCACATCGTCCAGACTTTTCAATAATGAAGAATTTCTCGTCCTGTTTAACCACTTTGAAGGGGCCGAAATATCGTGGATTTAACAGTTTCTTGGTGCGTCTTGGCGAATAAACACAAATTTGCATGTGAACAAACCTGGAGATTTTTGTTTTCGGCGCCAAGGTTTACGGGTCGGTGTGAAACGAAGGCTGGACATGTGCTGTCGTAAACGTGAAATGTATTCCGTGCCCGGGTCTGGATGAGTCGAGGGTTGACTCAGTTCCCCTGGGAGATGCGAGTTGGTACCGTAAACTAACTAAGAGGTAGTACAGCCAACGTTATCTTTAACGGTAGACCGGATTCCGAAGAGAATGAGTAATAGACGTTCACTCCACTTCGTTGCGTCGGACTGAGCGGTTATCGAGGCTGTCAGTTGTCGGTGAAAACGCTCGACTAAACCGTTAGCACAAGGGTGGTATGCTGTCGTTTTGGTGTGCGAGCAACCCTGTAACTGCGTGAAATTGCGAAAATGAGAAGACTGGAACCAGGTGCTTCGATCCGTAGTGATTGTAGATGGCACACCAAAATTAGCGATCCAGTGTTTTGAGAAAGTTTTAGCGACTGTCTCTGCTGGAATACCTCTGATGGGCACAGCCAAAGGCCAACGGGTGAAACGGTCGATTGTAGTCAGTATATGCGTGCGATCGTTGGGGTTGGTAGTGGGCCAACGATGTCCAGATGCACATGAGAAAAACTGGCGTCCGTTTGGGAGGATGGGCCTGGTGTGGTAACCGCATGCCTTTGTACTTTACTCCTTTGTCACTCCAGACACTGTTGTGA
>QNGE01008495.1:0-16686 GCA_008508345.1 Paragonimus westermani | reverse complement strand
CTTGACAGATTTTGAGTTTCCATCAGCGATCTTGTTATTGCGCCGTAGATGCGTAAGTAACTGGCCACTGTTAAAGTGAGAGTGATTTAGCTGACGTCACCGTTAAAGAATTAACTTCTATCACTACGGATGATATGTTTTTACTAAGTCAGTAACCTGAGGCGACTGTGACACAAAGATCGCGCTCTTGAAGGGTGGAGACCAAGGTAGCGTCTCCACTGCGGTATGTGTTGTCATCGTGGTGGCAAATGCATATGATGTTTGATCTGGCAGTTATAAACGGCAGTAAAATCGGGAGAGATCTCTAGCAAAAAGTAGTGAAGTTTCCCTCTGAGGGCTTTATGCAATATCAGGGCTACTTAGGAGACATCAAGCCGTCACATCACTGTCACACACAAAGGTAAGCGAATTGCTTCCTCTTGGAAGGTCATTAATGTTATGGTCGAATAGTGACGGATTCATTATAAAGCCTTACGGATTACTGGACGCAAGCCCAAAGGGCCACGAGTTCCAATCACTGGATTTGACGATGTTTGCACGACAGGTCAGATATGATTCAAGCCATCAATACAAACCTTAAGAAGTGGGTCAGGTCTACTACGTTTTTCCAGAAATTTAATGTAATTGATATTATTATAAGCTTTCATGACTCTGAGGAACAACATAATCACCGGAAAACGTTCGATATGTTTTGGTAGCCTGTCAACTACAGAGTCCGCGGTAATTTTGCGTTGTTAACCACTTCTGAACACTCACTATCCGGTTGCCAAGAGGGATTTAGCATTCAGATGAACCTTTTTTGAAAGTTCCCATTACACAATCCATGACTTCTGATCTGTTTGGTGTCACGGAAACGTCTTAAGGCTGTTGGTACTTTTCTTACATCTGCGCTGGCGGACGGAGGAGCCAATACATTGTTTTTACGGCGATAGTATGCCACACATTGTATAAGTGTAGGGGCCTCCGCCAACCAAACTTTGATTGCAACATACACGGAAGAAGTTTTCAAGATTGTGACTCATGAGCGTGCTGCAGAAGTGGCTTAGCACTTGTGATAGCTTGAGTTTATCGCACATTTCACAGAAGTCGGTCGATTTGCGGTTGTGAATTATCGACAGAGGAACGTTACATACCCGGCAAAAGGTAGCGCTAGCATTATGGCTTGCGTTGAATGGGATAACGATTCTACAGTTTCATGTTTGATCGGGTAGATCTGTGAATTTTATTCTTCTTGTGGATTGGTTGGTGTGTTTGATTTTCCCGCTTCATGTGTCAGGCTGTACAGCTCAGAGACCACAGTGGCGGTAGTTAACAAATGTTTAGGTTTCTTGCGAATGGGCTGAAATCACTCAAAACGACGGCGTGATATTTTGGAACTGTAATGGACCGTATGATAACCTTGTCCATCTCTTTATGCCACTTCATGGTATCGCACAAGATAGCGCAATTAACAACAACGATGCCTTGCAGCAAGGGACATATATAGAAGGTCACACGCGAGAACCGTTCTAGTGATATTGAAGTAAGATATAGGTTTGAAGCTGCGCCTAGTTCAGTACCAACGCACAGTGTCAAGCTTTCATTTTTGTTTATCGTTTTATTGTTACAGAAATAAAATAATCACGGAGAGATATCGTTCAGTCAAATATTTCATCGGTTAGCCACTTTGTCACTACACTTATAATTTCCTTTCATATCTAAACCAACTGGCTTTCAAGCAGGTCTATGGCAACTGATCAGCCATCCGTATACGGTAGAGCAACAAGTTTTCGTTTTCTGAAACATTGTGGCCAGCTTTGAATGTTTATATGATCCAGAACACTAGTCGGATCTGGGATTGTTTTTAACTTGTGTTTCCGGCTGAACAAGGGTTGCGTGAACTTGAAGAGTAGGGTGAAGCCCACAGTTTCCGGGTCTGTATTTATAGATAACTGTAGCACACCAACGCTGAGAGATATATCTTTGTACCATATTTCCCGGTCTTCAATTTAGTGTGCTTACGCAAGGCATGTTGGTTAATAACAACTAACAGAGGTGAATGGGTTGAACTGCTTTTCACCAGGAATACGTCGATAGGCGTTTACTTATCACAGTCGCGCCTGGGGGCGATGAGGAGCCAATCAAATTGTTTGTATTATCTGTGTTCATAATAATGTTGTTCGTAGAAGAGTTTAATCGATATATCAAAGAATAGCATATAAGATCAAGACTGAGCGAGCTTTAGAACCTTAAATACAGGTTAGCTGAGTCTCGCTGTTCCAACTGCAATACCGCATTAATTATTTAAATTTCGGGCGATAGATTTGCAGCAAGACTCTACTACCTTTGAATATAGTCTGAAAATGTTAACAGCCGGATGCTTGCTTGAACCCTACTGATAAACTAGCATGCGAAGGTCTAGACGTACCCCATCGATTTTGTAATAACAAAAATGATAAGACTAGCACTTTGTAAGAACTGAACCAGTTCACTGAATGTGAAAATGACAGAATATGCCAGCAGTGCTATCCAATGGTTCATTAGATCGTCTCGAGTTTTGAATGGACCGCTAAAACTGATGATGCATCTGAGTCCGCGGTACTGCGCTACAAACAAACGGCTTGGAGCACTGTCAAACCTGTTCCGATTTAAACATTCCTTGGAATGACAATAAAGAACAGCGGATTTCAGTAAGTTAGAGGCAGAAGTTGTTCACTTGATCCTCTCGAGATTGAACGGAATTTCCTTTCCACCGCATTATCGAGCCTCAAGCCCGGAAAAAGTTCTGTTTTTGTTTATGAATTTGAACTATAAACAAACTAACCCAATCGACACACGTTTTGTTTGGATGTTTTCAGGCGAATGTGCCATCTAAGTAACGTGCGCAGATGTGTCCAATTAGAATAAAACGGTTTTAAATTCCGAAACACCTACAAGAGGTTGAGATATCTTCAAAGTTTTTATACCAGGTGATGCTTAGTGTTTTGCGGCACGCAAGAGAGTAAAACGACGAACAACCGACCTACGCTATATCTGCTACTGCGTGGTGGCTAATAAGTATCCTTACCGCGGGTCATTAGCGTACACATGTGACACCAGTTGCATATGTATTAAGCTGGGCAGTGAATTATGACAAACCAAAATAAAGACTAACATAGTACGTTCAGCGGGAAAGGGAAAAAACAATTAATGGATTTATTTGGTTGTGGGACTATGTTTTGAAATAGAAACCAAAATGAATGATAAATGCCAAAAGCTTCTAGATAGGCTGTTAAAGAACGCCTCAGTAGAATTTTTTTGCTGCGTGTCGGTAGTGGTACCAACTCAATCCAATCTGATCAATGTACACACCAGGAGACAAATGTTTGAGTGTTAGAAGCAATGAATCTTGGGTTCATTTGTATACGATTTTCGAATTCTGTTGATTCTGGGGATTGTGCGTCTGCAAAGAACGTAAGCCTCATTTGGTATTTAATGATTTGTTTAGGACAACATGCTTCTACTAGTGTTTGCCCAAACTGGAGTGCACCAATTAAGCACATGCTTCTGGAACAGCCCACCGGAATAATAAGTAGTCTACTCTCACTACTGAAAACTGAACGACAGAGAAAACCGAGACTCACTCCGTTGACCTCCAGTGTATTGATATCAATCCCGGAAAATACAGTCTACAGAGGAACACATCAAGCTATAGAGACACAAAGAGAGTCGTGGTTTTGGCCGCGGAACGGGCGACACAAATTAATAGCCTGACTAGAACAAGAGTGTACAAAGGAACTATGACTAAGAACAATTATTTATTATGGTCGCTACAATGTTTATGTGTGATTTGTGCACTAGGCCTTCTTCAATTGTTTTTATCTTCCTACGATTAATGGTGTATTCCAAGTGTATTGAATTACTCAGTTGTAATTCATAGATATATTTGTTGCGTGGTGTTTTCTACGTTTATAGCGAGAACAATTATTTTAACAGGGAATAAAACAACGCGTATGTGAATGAGCACACGTTGATAACTGGCGTAACAGTTAGAAAGAGGGGTATTATCGAACAGCCAAACGAAGTGGAAGAGAGACATTTCAAAAGTTCCTGTTTTTTCTTTGAAAAGCTAGTAACTAAGCAGTGAACGTACGAGAGTTAGGTGGAATCAACCAACTTTGTGGCGGATAAGTCAGTTGTCATGGGATTCTGTTTGATTTGATAGTCTGGGACTTGGGACACTGAAAACATATTGTCGCTTTGCTTAGCAAATGGGGGGTTAGAACATCTCGAAAACCCTGTCAATAGAAGCGTGTGGACGATGGATGCAATCGCCATTACATCAGTTTGGGCGACCGACACTGCGCGCTTATCTATAGAGAGGCCTCGAACGCATGCCAAAATCTATGCAATCATGACAAGCTATCGGTAGAGGCATAGTCTTATTTAGCGTCTTCCTTAAAAGAGGTGAAATATAATCCATGCTTATGTTGCGGTTGGTTGTGAAGATTTTCTGAATTATATGTACTACGGTTGGCATATGCAGTCACAAAGTTACTTATAAGTGTACGCGACAGCTGCATTGTTTAAAGCCTGACATCCTCGTACTGGACATTTTTAACAAGATTTTGGTAAAATGTACGCAACAAACACAAGATGATTATCTTCACTGTAGTCTTAGCACACTCAAGTGATTCACGTTTCAAAAAGCAGCCGCTTACGGAAGAAAAACAGAGCAGACAACCATAGTAATACACTGGTCTTTTCGTGCAACCTAGTATTCGAAGAAAGCCCCTGAAACTTTCTAAATATCTCCGCCCAAATTGAAAGTGTTTTCTGCATTCAGAGGAACATGGTGAATGAAAGGTGACGGAAAACAACCAGTTCTACATGAAGCGACTATAAACTGACCAGAATAGCTGGAATTCAGCCATTCAGACCCATGGGTAAATACAATACTTAATCTAATGAAACTTCGACCAACCCGCTTGCGAACTCCATTTGGCAGTTTTTTTCGCTTCACGTATGCTAAGAGTGGCCTTTGTGAATAACGTGATAAAAGTTATTATAAGCGCGATTCACAAAGTGATATTACGTGAGAGCACCTGTACAGTGGCAAGAAGATAATACATTCTGTAATTTGCAACATGCTATGTTTAACTTCGATAGGAAATAAAAGCTCGCTAATGGTATCACATACTTTTAGAACATCCGCCTTAAATATTGAGGGAACGTGCTGAGGCGTGTAATTAGCGACCCGAGAGGTTCACTCAATACACTGAATGTGTAAAAGTGGTGTTGTGCGACGGCTGAAGTTAATGTGTTTTCAGTGCAGGTAAAAAACCTCCACTAATGTGAAATTAGATTTTCACCCCTGCTACAACCGAGCAAAAGGTTGACGGTGGTTTGCCTTAGTAATTTTTATAAACCTGATAACAGTGTCATTAAAATGGCAGAATATTTCGAAGGGCTAATCGAGCAGTAGTGAATTACTGTGAGGAACAAGTTAATCACACCGAAAATTCTATTACTGTCTAGAAAAAGTGCATTTCCTTGTGCTGATTACGACATGAAACGTAGTGAATTTGCAAAACGGCTGTTATATCAATCGCTATGGTTTTACTAGCTGGCTGCAAATTGCCACTATTGAGGACCAAGTTATACGAGCGCCACGTTACTTTTGTGACAACTAATTGCTCGAGCTTTGTTGTAAATCGCGGACAAAATGAGGCCTGGAAATTCCAGGACTCTGGATGATATATTGTATGAGTACGTATACCTTTAGAGTGTATCTGTATAGTAGAAAATTGCTGCAGAACACTTGTGACAGCCGGATGATGACAGAAACTTTGAGAAACTAACAAAGATGGAAATTCTTCGTGCGTAAACTTAACACAGCGCGCAGATAGAAGTTCTGTTAATGGGATTATGGATAGTGCTGCAATAAAATCTGGTGGTAATTTTCTACAGCTAATTCGAAGACAACTTTCAGAACTAAAAACTACCTGTTATTCTTCTTGTTGTTGTACGACGGTTAAATATTATTTGTCAAACTTAAATACTTGAGTGTTGTTTGTTGTTGGATGCTGGAGAGTACCTAAACCAACGGTAAGCACGGCTTAATGGCTTACGTGTAATTATCTACAATTTATTCACTCTGTCTCTATCTACCTGCCTATCCATCTACTTATCTCAGACTTAAAAAAGTTTGGTTGTTTCTTTTGTTAAAATCTGACCGTCAGCCATGCAAATCAAAGTTAATCCGCAGTAATCTTTTTTCCTCTTGGATCACATGCACACTGTAAGCACTCAAACAATGAATTTGAATGGAAGCATTTATAAGAAAATTTCCAGGAAAGTCTTGTGTGCTCAACATCTGCGTTTCACTTCTTAGACATAAAAATACGTCTACTGGTTGTTTGGCATGCAGATCGGAAGCGATTTACGGTCGGAATAACCAGGATGAAAAATTGAAACACACTTGCAGTTTCTAACAAACATAACTGTTCGACAACCGTTTAACTCCAGACAAGTGAAGTAACGAAAGACCTCGTCAGTATTCACTAATTTTCAGAATAAATATACCTCTCTCTTATTCTCTTGTGTCTTCATTGGATACAGAGAAATTCAAACATTAGAACAGTTTTAATCAGGCTGTAAGTTAAAAGTCAGTCATCTGGAGGTATTAGTGTTAGTGCGCATTTTCATTAAACATCAATTTACCTATGCTAATAGAACTAAAAACATCAGATATAAGACAACAACAACGCACAAATGCACTTACACTCCTTGTCCGGAGAAACACAACACCACCAATTTCTACCACGGCAAGTACGTGGCAGATTAAAGCATTATCTTAGCATGTTGCAATCATTTCATTATATTAATATGGCACGCACCAATTATACTGAGGGCCCTAGAATGAGATCATTGTCTGTAGCTATAGCAGGTCAATATCAGTTAACTATGACAGACATTTTTCATGCGAAGGGTTCTTCTACCACGCATCTTGTACACAGCCTAGAAAGACAAGCAGTTTACTTATAAATTCCTTTTTTCTTAAAAAGAAAAATATGGTTTTCCAATTAGTACCCGTTCATTGTCGACGTAATATGTCTATCTACTGAACTGAACTGCGATTATTGCGAGATTTTCTGCTGCTGTCTGACCACATTCAACTTTCTCAGACGTTCCACTTATTTGGTGTTTCACCACGGTTCATAAATTTGCTATCTTCCAAGTGTCCTCAGTGAAAATTTGCCGCAGTTAAGCAGTGGAGATCGTGGATATCGCTTCCCTATATGGCTTATAAAAAACTGTCACGATGCTTAGTATTTTCTAAACACGTTTTCTACAGTATATCTCGCGGCACTTGTCTTCATTTTTAGCAAACTACTATAATTACATTTTATAATCGTGAGAATTGGTTTGATACTTGTTTATTCTTGATAGTCCAAACATTCTTGTATAAGTGTCGACTGACCAATCCTCAGAAATTTCCCAGTGCATTTTGGTGAAGATGACGGACTAGCCAGTCTAACGCATGTATTTTGAGAAGGATCAGCCACTGATGTGTAAAATGGAACGCATGTAATGATAAAATCGTCGTGACATAAGGTTCAAGTCTTTTAGGGTTGTGTCGGAACAAACAATATTACGGTTATCCGTTGTGCTGGCATAAGAATTCGACAATTTTCCCTTAATCCGTTCACCGACTATATGTTCGAAGTACCCTGCAAGATGTGACCGTTAGTTTGCCACTGACTTCCGAATTAAAAAACATCTCTTGGTGAACAAGACCTCTAGTGATCACCGTCTTTCAGATTGAATTGTCCATCGTTAGACAAGTGCACATTGCCGCTGCATTGTTTGAAAATGTGTTTCCGTGCACTATATAGGACGCCGGTTGTGAGCACGATTAAGGAAGATTGCTCACTCCGTCCTGTACTAGTTTGAACGGGCGGATGAGCAACATAAGCAATAACTTCATCTCTGAAAAATATCCGGTTGCTTCAGATTTCAACCCGAGGGCTGCAGCTGTTGTGTTTACGTCACGGTGAAGGTGGCTGTCATTTGTGGTTTACATGTAGAAATAAAACTCTCAAAAGGGTACTGACAGAACATCTTGGGCTGTAAAATCGCTTGGTAAAGGAAATCAAGAATACTCTGTTTCAGTTGAGTATTTCCGTTTTAGCTCGTAGAAGTACCTCATTCGCTGTTGGACCATCGATTCATCTACCCAGTGCTCATACCTCTTTGTCTTCTTGCGATTAAACTGAGGTGTTTGGCATCTAGGATGTCTTTTCCGAAAAACAGGTGAATCTTGCGTCATGTGACTAAGTGTTCCGAGGCTGGAAGTAGTGCGTAACTACGACGCGGTTGAAAACACGTCTGGGATCTCCGCAATAATATGCTTGAGATAAATGGGAGGTAGTTAACTCCTTGAATCCGTATTCAGCTGAGTTAGTTACAGAAATGTAAATCAAGAAACCTATGGCAACAAATTTATCTGATTAGTATTGTACGTACACTCCTGGAGTGGGATACAGCGAAAAATGTTCAGGCGGTTTGCTCTGTTAACTGAAGTTATTAACATCAAATGGCTACGATTTACATCCCTACAAACAATCCAGACAGCCTCGTTCGAACAGGGGCAGCATACACAAGCTTCGCTCTTTTTAGAACGCGTCAGTCGCACACACCCTTGCTAAGTCCGGGTGTTTAAGTCCGACCACGCTTTTATAAGACAACTGTGCTGAGCGCTGCATCACTGACTTTGCATAGGACAACTAAATTTTTATATGCAGATGTTCAACCACATTCGTTTGTAAGTGATGATGGTTTACCAAAAATTTCTTTGAACACTGTTACCAGATATCTGACGCTTTTCGTCTTACGAGTGATACAGATGCACAACACGTGACGTGGGTGCCCAATAATACCGGGCCATTGCACACGACGGTTATACTGCCGTGCATTGTTCAGTTTACAGATTTCCACTGTAAATTTAAAACTGTTAGTAAACATCTCATATGAAATTAGCGAAGTGCCATTTCAGCACCTTGTCAGAGTACATGTCCATCAGTGGTTGAATACCTGAAGAAATATTGAGCAGTTGTATGTCGTCCAACGTACTATAGTCTCGGGATGCTGGTGAATATTTCCCGGCCTACCGGTTGCACTTCCCTCAGTGTCTGTCTTTGAGCAGTGGGCGCAGGATACACGGATTTCAAACCATGTACTGGCCTTACCATAAAAATCTACGCATAATCTGCCTTTGGGTGTTTGATTACCGATGCCTACATTTAATCATTGGCATAAGGTGGCATAAACGGGTAAGCAACAAAAAAATTAGGAAGTGGGTAAGCAGTAGTGAGCGGCAAGCCAGTGGACAACCTCTTTATGACTTTCATTGTTCCATGTAATTAAGGATACCCATTTCGCAGACAAACCGACTAAACAACGTCAAAACCCATGCCACTGAGTCCAGTTGACAGCCACCTCGTCCACTGTTTCCAGTCACCATATTTGTGGGCTGCGAGGACCCCACCCGGAAGACGAACCCGACGTGTGTTGATGAATGACATAAAGTCCCAACGATAGGTCACCATCTGTCCACCATGTAATCTTGTGCAGCAAGAGGCAATACTGACAAACAAGGTTTGGTGTGGTAGATGATCAGCTGGTATTTTTTCTACGTCAGATATGGTCAGATGTCTGAAAGCATTTCACGAGTTCTACGCTGGGAGGCCAATTTTCGTAGCCGTGAATTAAAACAATTGTCATGGTTGCCTTATTTATTTGACCATGGGCTTGATATAAATGTTCCATTGTCTTCACAAGTATTTCAGATAAACAAACACTACCCTAACATCAGAGGTACGAAATTCCGTTTCATCCCCAATAGATGTGCTGTCACTATCATAAATTTGTAATCACATAAGCCATAACCAGAGCATTGTTGTGGAAACGCCTTGCACTTTGAGGCTTCAAAGCGTATTTAAAAAGTTTGTCAAAGCTTGAAATAGCGTCTAACATCGTCTGTGCTACTTGGAAATCGTAAAACAACATGTTGTCGTTGGCATACGAGAGATCTGTCCGCCCTCCGTATGTAACGGATGCACCTCGGCATCTTGTGAGTGCTGCAAACAGTAATCCAGTATTTTTGTGTGCGACAAAATCAAACAAAAAAAATTAGGGTGGACAGCCTTGAAGTACGCCTGTCTTGGTGCTCAAACAAATGACCACAAACTATAACCAGGGCAGGGGCATGAGAATAAAGCGGCAACAACGAGTTCACATAATCGTGTAGTGAGGATGCACTATCACGTTGTGTTACTGGTGAGCAGTCAGGTGAAAGCATTTAGTTACTGAAGTAGCCGGGGAAGAACAAGAAACAAGTACACTCTTGCAACAAATAGTGTTTTCCAAACATGAACTTGACAGTGGGAATTGTAGCGTTCAGGAATTATTGCTATGTGTGAACGAATGTTTGTGTTTGAAACTTTATTGACTCCTATATCCTAGTGTTCATTTTCTGAATAAGTAAGCTGTATGCCATCCGCGTTTTTAGCTGAACACGCTTGTTTCTCACACGCTTACGTATAAGCAACTCTAAATGCCGTGCGTCATCTGTAATGAAACGTGCAGAAAGAAGAACGTCGAAAGATGCTTCTGTATAAAGTGCCGTATGCAAATTTTAAGTTCATTATCATCTCAGATAAATGAAAAATACACATTTTAATGTACAGCCCAACAAAACATTGGCTCCATAACCCTTAGATTGTTCAGATTGTCACAAATTAGAGTAAAAACCCAAATTTCTCAATTATTTCTCAATATATTTCCAGTAAACCGTACGGAATTCTGTCAGTTCAACTTGATTAGGAACTGCCGACGGTGAAACCATCGGTTAGGGCTAGGCAAACATTTACAGTATCCTCTCTCAGGGACACTGTGAAAGCTAGACACTAACCACGGTATTGTTTGGCAGTACTCTTTTTCGCTAATTTGGTCGCTCTTAAAGTGAAGTCGCAGTAATCAGCACAGCTGTATCGCAAGAAATTGGACAGGAGTTCAGCCGCAGCCTATGATAAGGGTGTACACTACTGTGGATTGCTAACAAAAAGAAAATGTTTCATGCTTTGTTTCAGAGAGGTTGACCAAAAAGTCTGAATGAAAACAGTAATAAAATGTGAGTACTGTTCAAGTTATAGTCTTACGGAGCAGAAAACAGTCAGCTCAACAGTTTGAACTGCAAGTTGTTCGAAATTCCTCACAATTTCACTTAAAAATTCCTTCTTTCATCACAGATTCACGCTAACTGTCGTATACGAAGGGTATACTTCAGCGATCGCTTGTATTCCGAAGAAGAACTGCCACCGGAGTTCAAACTCTATCTACCCATACAGAAAGGAAATCAGTAAATCCTGAGCAACAGAAAACAAAAAACCAGGAACGTATAAAACTTGTCTTTTCGACAGCATCCACTAGCAAATGTGATCGACAATCTAGATGTTGCCTGCGTGTTCATGATTCCAGTTTTCATGCCTATGGGAGCTGATCCCAAATAGAATGAATGATTCATTCTTTGTATTGAATTGTTCACATGAGAACAATAACTGATTTTGCCCCAATCATTGTGTGGCTTCCCACTATTTGTTCTAACTCCACACATCGGTGGTCATTTCGTTCAAAAGGGCCTTCACAACCTGCTTCTAGGTACCTACGTGTTATTATTATTAATTATATTGCTGTCATTGTTGTTATGAAAGTTTTGCTAATGTGTTGTTCTTTAAAAAGTGTTTTCCAGAGCTGACTAGTGCGTCTGGTTGAAGTAACATTTTCTAGTTTTACCCCACACATGAAAAAGTAACCACAGACACCGTGGGTGATTTGTACAATTGATGAGATAGGTAACATTTTGAACACTTAAGACACGACAAGTTTAGTGATCAAAACTATTGAAAAACCTCGATTGATAGGCTAGTCCCTTTCTGATTAAAAAATAACGAATCGAGAGAACGATATTTTAGAGAAAAACGAACGAAATTTTGTAGCGGACAATTCGGGATATTTTTTTTAAAGCGCTGCATTAGTGGTGGGTGATTTTTAGATTGCGTATAATACGACCTGAGTAACACTGAGACTACCGACAAGTTTGTTAGCACAACAGAATTTTCAAATGGAAATATCAACCATTCATTGTCTTCCTAATTAATGGTAAACAAAATTGCTTCATTTTTATTAAATCATAAGATCTTTATTCTGTTACGCTGGCGGTATTGTTGAACCTCCTGCAGAAGTTGATCTTAGCGATAAGCATCGGTACTGTTTGTTTAGCCGCTTGTTAAGTGTTACAAGTAAACCATCATGTTATTTTCCGTCATTATCATCGAAAGTATCAAAATAAATATCAGAATCAGTTGTACATTAGTCGTGCCCAACAGGGTGATCAAGGCCTTCTAGCCAGTGAATAGCTCCTTATCTTGCAGTCTTGTGGTTGAGTCCAACCGTCAACGACAGAATTTACGTCTACAAACGGAGTGTATGTACCAACCACCATCAACTGTGCATTTTTATTACCCGGGTTACTGGACGCAGAATATATATGATCATGTACAGTCGTGTTGCCCAGACGGTCAGCTAACTTGAAATAGGTTAACTGACCAAGACAATGGTAGACAAATACCTAGAGCTTACAGGCAACTTGCAGGTGGAGTGAAGCGGGTCACTACTCCCTAGCGCCAGGCTTCATACAAACGCATTGTAAATCCTCTCTTTCCTATCAATTGGAAGTCCGTGTTACTTAGAGTGACCGAAACTAACGAGTGTGCTATGCGCTTAAGTTCTTTTTTGACCAAGTTGGATTCAAATTTTGGATATATTTTCCCCATAGAGTTGTGAAGTAGCCGAGCCTACTTGTATTATGTGCCGAAAAATTGACAACAGTTTGTTATCCGGAAGATAAGAAAAAGCCGTAGGGAAAAATTTATGTGAAGATATGAAATCCTCAGGAAGCACGAATTTGGTACGCGTAGTATCACTAGTTTTGCTATCATCCATATTTTAGTAGTTTGAAGCGATCTTTAAGGTGCATTTTTATAGTTCACGAAGGTCTTGCTAGTCACACGCATTGCAGCAAAGTAGACAACACGTTCTCATACTGTTAAATTGAACAGAAAGATGAAGGAAGGTCGTAGTAAACGAGTATTCAAATACGCTACCATTAACAATAAAACTAATCATGCTGGGCGTAACATTTTTGTCCTTTTAACGGCTGGAATTTTAACTACCTGTGGAGCTCAAAATACCAAACAGTACTCCACTCCAAGGTACATGTTGTCCTTGATTATTTCAGGAGAACGTATTTTATGATTTTCTCCCACTGATACTGTTGTAAGCTTTGCATGATATTTAAGCCTGCAGAGTAAATGTACGACCACTGCTTCCACACTTTCACTCTTTCCCTTCTACAAAAAGGAAGACGGAATATCTGATGGAAACGGTGTGCTTCTGTTCATGTTTTAGTCATTACTTCATTTGCTCTAGTCTCTGACCTTGAGGTTCTACCTCCATCAAGCTTCTATGCCTAGTTGCTAGGTTTCCGTGGACCCATTGAGGAGCTCGGTACAATTTGAACGGATTAAAAGTTTCCATACCTACTGATTGGTAAGTTGATATAGGTCAACCACGCATGAGATGCGCGCACATGGTGAACCTCGTCTACGCAGTCTGCCTTATAAACGACAGTTATACGTTTTAAAAAGTACTCACTCACTTGAGAGCTTATCTCAGTGAGATCTCTTCGTTGGTTTGCGGTGAATCGTAACCAATACCCACGTACTGTTTATATTTCCGGAAGTTAAAATCAAACTAACGTTGATAAGCAGACCGAGGTTCTCTATCTGTTTTTCAGTTTACCCTGATCATTTGTAATGCTATCCCGCAGATGTTGAGGTATAAAAAGCGGCCGCCTCACGGTAATCATAAAATGGCTCCTGACTGGTGTAAGCAACAGTATTAATTTTAAAATAGTTACAGCGAAATGCGATTTTATACAAGTGGTGTTGACTAAACATTGGGCATTACAAACTGTCACAAATGCTTCAGTGCGGGTACATGACGATGGGACAACATGACTTTCAGATATTTTGAGTAGGGAAAGAAATACCAGGTGCAAAATGGAATGCCGCTCACAGAAGTACACTTGGGAATGATTGTAAACACGTCCGTATCAGACGCTCAACAGGTTAAAAAGTATGCCTTGTACAACCGTAAGCCGCGCTTTCACCGACCGGTTACGTAGATCGCATTGAAAGTGTAGTAAAATGCTGAAAACAAATTGTGCACTTATGTGTATGGTAAAGTTTTTCAGCACTCGCAGTGTGTGAGGTACAGCTTTGTGGAGTGTGGTTAAACATGCGTATACTATTTCTCTTTTTGTACGCTGGTTGCGTCACGATATAAATTTATTGAATATCACCCTCTCTTTTCGAAACATCTAAACATTAACATAAGGAAAATCCAATTATCATGCTATATCCAAACAACACTCAATAAGGTTCACTTATGAAGTCCATTCCGGCCCACTCTTTGTTTAACCAGTTGACGCAACTACATCGTTTTCAACCTATCATTACCTAACATAAGAAAGTCTGTTACTTGCTATAAAACTTGAGTATGCTTTCAAAACATTTAACACTGCGCACATTTCTGATCAAAACACACAAGGCTGCTTCTTATCGAATTATTTTAGGCAAGGGTCTTTGGCAAATGTTGATGAGAACGACACGAGATAAAGCCTTTGGTTTGGTGATGCACACCACAATGAGTATCCAGTAGTTGTTAACACGACACATCGTCGGGTTATTTCAACGGTCCTTGGTACTTCCTCTTTGCTAGTCTGGTGCGGTTTCTAAGTGTCCGCACGGATAGCCGTGTGAAGGTGTGTATTATTCTCAAGCAGAACAGTTCTCATTCTCTTGGTTAGGTGTCATGCTCATTGTAAGTCTACTGGGCATATCATATAGTTACATCTGGGTAAAGGTTATTAATGCTGAGACTCGCAGTTTGCTTGGTGTTTACAGCTGATTCTCCTATTTGCACTTTTTCAGTTGTTGTATGAGTTCTCAATTTGACTGTGTTGGTCAGAATAACCGCACCATTTTGCACACTGTCCGCTAATTGCTTTCATTTTAGGAGAGATCCAGTGGGAAAAAATATGGTCTTTAGCTGCACTCGAACCGGCGACGGAAACAACACACCATGAAGCTGCAGGCGCTCTATCACCTGCACCATGAAGCTAAGTAGAGACCTCAAAAATTTCACATTTGGAATCAGTCATTCACCCAACCGATTGTATTGCAGAGAATTTACCAAATGTCATTTTACTTCAACATTCCCCTCATGTGGTCTGGATGACATAGGTATTGGACAGACAGCCGAGTTGTCAATGCGATACAGAATGTTGACACTGAGAGAAAAGGTCAGTTGTGTGCTTGTGGATGCGTCAGGATGATCATGTGTTAAAAGACATAAGTACCGGACGGTGACGCTAAGGTAAAAGTGAGTTGTGTGACCCTCCGGCCCCTGAATCATTTGACCGTTTATTTATGTTAAGATGGGAAAATACTAGCAGCAGTGTCAAGCTGTCTGAAAGATATCATATTTTATCCTTGAAACAATTAATTCCCTTCAGAAGTTTAAACAAAACAGTTAGAACACGAAAACCGGTAGGTGCGAGCGTTTCGTATTGACTTGTCAGTACCAAATTTACAACAACATGGATCGGTTTTTTTATAGAGAGCAATTCAGGAGGTTAGTAACCAGTAAGTGGGTTAAGATAAGTCACTACGTTCAAGGAAGGGTCAAGTCAAGAAACAACTGTTTCTGAACACATAAAGCTGGCTTGAGACGATTGAGAGACGATTGATTGAGACAACTGATTGCCACCGCTTTAACAAACCTCAGTGATAGTAGGCGCATCTCCCAACGAAACAGCCAGGACACATACCGCCAATTAGATCGACCAGCCCAGCACGGATGGTATGGTCGTGGGCGGTGGTATGCTCCCACTGAGCCAACCAGATTGCAGCCGTGCGGCCGAACGCCTGGGCAGTATTTGGGCTGTTTTCTCACGTTGCTTTCTGATGCCCCCTGTAACTTGAATGCCACCTATGACTGCTTCATTTTATTCACTGTCTTTCGGCAATTTATGCTAATCGTTTCGTCCCATAAATGTACAGCCTCTGTAGCCTAGTTATGCCCCGCTCTTCCAATAAACGGTGTTACTGCTTCTCTTCTGTCTTCTCGTTTCTGGGTCAAGCGACTCAGCGCGTAACCAAGGTAACGATCCACTAACTGGCGACTTCGGGTATGCTGATTTCACTTTGCCAGAGATACCTGGTAGTTTTACTTCTGAAGAACCACTGAAGATACTGACGAATATTTCCGGAGGTGAGTCACCCTTGTTCAACATCCGATATAAATGCCTCACGTTAGTGACAAATGAACATAGTGATTTTGTCATTTACGTACGTGCAGTCAATCGGGGATGCAAAAAGTTCACGTTGAGGACACTGTCAGAGGATCACTTCCGGTGTCTAATATTTGTCTGCTGTCTACAGTTCCCCAAAGATGCCGACATTCGTACCAAAATTTTGAGCAAGACTGAACGGGACCGTAACATGACTTTGGCATCTGTGACAGCGGAGTGCCAACGGTTGA
>QNGE01008494.1:0-16691 GCA_008508345.1 Paragonimus westermani | reverse complement strand
GTAAAGGTTGAACATCCACAGATGAATGATTTCTCCCACACAACTGACCGACTAACATCGCAGGGAAGCTGTTTCTACTGGTCGAAACAACCGTAGTTTCTTTGTAACGAGTTCATGTATTTTACACTCTGATATCAAGGATGTGTCAAACTAACAAATGGTTGCCGACTTGATAAGAAACAACTGGTGTGCTTCGAAGCCTACCGCCCACAGTTCCCACAACGCACTCAGTCTCTTTATGATACCCAATATCCGTTTCTGGCATATTTTCGTAATGTCTCTCATTTGGTCTTCTACTTAGATTGGATGACGAAGTGATATTGGAGTGATAATCGTTGACTAATATAATTTGAGCACAACATTCTTTCACACAACACGAGTGCGTGTATACCGACCTCTTACGACAACCCAGAGCGGTTTTCTCGGAGTCATCTGAATAGAACACGTTCTTCGTTCAGCAGTCTCTTCGCCAACGATGAGTTTCGGAAAACTTTCGGTCCCATTACATGGTGCGCTATGCAAAGCACATTCAGGCAAAAATGATTTTTTCTCGAAAGACATTCACTAGCGCTGGACAAAAACACATAAGAACATTGCTGTGCAGAGCGGTTAAACAACCAGGATTTGTTGAGCTTGTGTGGTCTGTGGCTTACGGTTTTGCAGCGACCTGTGGAGGATTCCGGTTTTTGCTGCTAGTCAGCAAAAATTCGGGATTCTCCAGCAGTTTGCAGAAAATGTCCCACCAATTATTCCAGGATGAATAAGAGGCATAGTGGTTACCTTGGGTTACCCTCGCTTATTGTCAGCTCGCAGAGTTCTGTCTGGCTGATAAAACGTACTCCGACTCACGATGTTGTTGCATATACTTCATCAAATCCAATCAGTCCGAAACCGTTCAACCGAATGCTTCTTTCTTGCTTCCAGAGAAAGGGTAAGCCGACAGACGTTTTCATCATCTCCCTTGGCAGAGAGTAGTTACTCTCTGCAACATACAGTTTTGCCGCATATTTCGGAACTAATGAGATACCAACATCAACGAACAGCATCGACGCATTGTACAAAGGAGGCATTTCTCATGGATATTTTCGACTCTGGCCCACATTCACTTTGACCACGTTCCATGCGGTTTTTCTCCTTACAAGCAAATTTGCGTCATCCGTAGTTGGCTCTACATTTTAAAGTTTTCTCGTGATTCACTCCCATCGACTCTGCTTTCTGATTCCACACATCCACACACACATTGGTAACTGAAGCCTTGTAAGCCGCAATATTATCTGCTCCGCTAGTCGCCTGACAACTGATACCCTTGATTTTCAAAAATGGTAATCCATAAATGTGGCCCGTCAGACTTTATTAGCATACTTGTTTGACACTGCTCTTGTTTGCCCTGTTTTTATACCAACGAAGATCGGGGATTTTAGCAATCAATTGAGCTGTACTCATTCGGTTTTGTCCACCGTTTCTTCGCTCGTGAAACGTGCCCTGTACCACCAAACGGACGTCGATTTCATTGGCATGCAATTTTGTCTAGTCTGTGTTCTTGTTGGTGTTAGCTTCTCATATGAAACCAAGTGATTTACATAGGTGGCAGACGCATTGAAACGACCTATGTTTGTTTCATGCAGTGTTGACCAATTAGTTCATGCTACCTCACCGGTTCTCCGTACAACACTCCGGGGCGTCTGTTAAACTCAATTTCCAAAGAAGCGAGATCTAAAATTTCATGATTGCTGGTGTATGTTATTTCAACTACTGTCCGTGGAATTGGGAGCTTTTATATTCTTTTATACCTTTCTACCCTCATAGATGTGATGAAAAATAGACAAGAAATCTCTCTGTTGGCAAGCGTATTTTCCCCTTGTCTTTGAAATCGATAATGTGATTGATAAATCTGTAATTAGGAAAGTCTTGTCTGTCTCGTAGATATTCAAATAAGTTTGTTTCCGTTACACCTTAAACGTGGAATTTCGTTTACTATGTTTTACATAAGTTTTTTTGAAATATTACATCTGGGCAATACCCCGATGTATACGTCAATTACTGTCGCCCTAGAGGCTGAATATGATGATCAGCGTTTAGCTAGCTCGCATATATTGAATTGCTGTTTCGGTCACTTTTCCCTCAAGGTTTTTTTTCAAGTCATCTCACACAAGGCAACGTATGCATTATATCCATAAAATCTACCGATATCCATTCGCACAGCCACTGACATCTAGAGGTTGCCGGAGCCCTCCCTTCTATTTCATGACTTAGATGGACGAACCGATGTGAAACGAGGCGTTGCTCAAGTGGGCTTAGTCACATGACAATATGTTCACTGTCAGGCCAGTGGTAATGCAATCCGACAGTTGCTGTGTACCCTGAGGGATGATGCGTAACTTGTTCTTAAATAGTGTGACGTCTGCGTGGCCAGTTGTTATTGCATCAGCTCTTCGACTTGAGTTATTCAACACAAACATGGGTGTTCGTTGATGATGCCGATACCGCGTTTCATTTTTGTGACCATTACGAGTTACAAAAATAAACTAACAGTCCAGTACTTTCAACGGATATTTGTTTGTTCGTCGTGAAAAAAGAATTTTGGAGATTCGACGGTATTGAATGTATTTTGAAACATATAAGGCCGTACAAGTTTGTCGTGAATGTTTATTCCGGTTTGCCACATGGCAATCTTGGAAAAAATGGAACCAGAAATGCCTGAGATACTAAATCTGCGTTTTGACACTCACCTCATGCATGAAATCCTTCACTTTAGTGCCTTGATTTATGTCCCCGAACGATATTTTAGTTACATGCCAAACAGTGTATACTCAGAACCACGCCTAACGGAGTGGTTGTTACAGTAACTTTGTACACATTTTGCCGAGTGTCAAGTTCGGATTGGCATATGTTCCTTTAAGGTTAAGAACTTCATGTTACGATTGCCCGTCGTCTTTGGAAATGAGGTGAGCGACTGAATGTGATGCCCTCCTGTTCTAAGACTGACAGCAGTCGGAGGTGTAGAATTTTGAGCAATAGGTTCACCAGGTTGAGACAATTGTATCACTAGGTGTTTAACTGTCTTAAGAGAAGCCATGCTGATCCGAACATACCAACCTGGGTTAACACCCGCAAAAACGGCTGAAACTCACCATCCGACTGCTGCAATTCTGATGCCTTCCACCACGTATGGATGAGTCGCCATCTGTCGTTACTTGCTTGATGCATACAGCCAACATGCTCTCCGTTTAATATTGATGATATTAAACGAATTGTTAACGGACTGCAATAAATGCCCTACTTTTGTTCTGATGAATTGTGAACGAGAACCAATTGTTTCTTGGAATGTTGCCAGTTCGGACAGTGACATGAAGCTGTCACTGGGATAGTTCCTCGACCATGTTTGCGATGCGTGACTAATTCGGCAACTGCTAGTCATGCACACGTGAAGCTAGGATGAGACTGCTCCTGCCAGTTATTTCAAAATTTTCCATGGTTCAGCCAAAACAAACAGGAAGTAGCGTTACCAGTGCATACGACGTACACACTCGAGCATCACAGGGACTCGAATGACCTCATCTGAAACTGAGAGGCTTTTTCAGCCGAACCATTATTGTAAATCCACCATCACAGCTCCAATGTTCACACATGTTCCTCAAGTAACCCATTGACGTTATGTGCGCTTTCAGATTATTCACCTCTGTAGCATGCAATATTCAGTATGCAATGTGCCACATTTCGAGGAACAATGTAAACTCTGAAGGAGGCTATGTTCTGATTGACGCCGGGTACAGGGCCTGATGTGGGACGTCTGATATACTCAACGGTTCCAGCCCTGTTTACCACTGTAGTGTCGGTGGTGACTGAGGGTCACCAAAACTGCCGAAACAACTACTCTGATTTCGTTCCACGATTCCAGGTGACACACAAAGAAATGTGATTTTTCGCTGGTGCACAGCATTCTAAACACAACACATCGTGCCTTGCTACTGTCACATGAAGTAAATAATACACGGTCATAGGGTGAACATCCTAAACCATCAGACGTCTACAGCTGCATCCAGCTAACGAATTACAAATCAAGACATACTGTCACACCAACCCATCCGTCAGTCACACCCCGCAAGCTTCCACTGTTTCAGCTGATTATTCGCAACAGTCAGAGCCGCTTCTATTGCACCATGCGAATTTCGCAATGCTGGAGCCCCTCAAAAATCGTACTGACCATTTTGAGAATGGGCCACTACCATTGTGCTGGTTTGGTCATACTTGTTTTGAGATCGTCTATGTAGCCTTTACATGGCTTGCAAGCATCATGGCCAGGAGAGTGGTGCGAACAAATGTCACCAATAACCATTGCCTAGCAAAATCTGTTTGCCCACTGATACATCTTTATGGCTATAGAGCACCCGGGAGTCGGTTGACGAACAAACAGAATTGTTTCTAGTATTCAGCCGACGTGATAACAAGCCTCAACAGATAAAATAGACCGACGATGCTGCAGTTACGCAACCGACAGAATTCGAATTTTTCGCTTTGAGATGAGCAAAACAGAATACCTCGGTCTCCAAACTAACGTGAATGTCCCCGTTCTGTGCTCCCGAGTTAAATAAACAATGATTATAATGACTACTTTTTCCCATCCAAAACGTATGTGGCAAGGATAAGAACAAGGCGGTATTTTTGTGGTGTACTTTCAATTCAGAGAATTTTGAAACAGGCATTAAGGTACATGGTAAGCCCACTGAACCACCAGTGAGCATGGTAGAATAAAAGTCTAGCAGACATAAGTACTGAGGTTCATTTCTAGGTCGTTCTAGATACTTCCACTCATTCTGAATGGGCAAACTCGTTTTCATGGGCAAGAAGATAGCTTTAAACATGGACACATTGCTCCCTGACACTTCTGTATTTATGTAAAACCCCACTCATCAGTGACGAATTTGAATAACGAAATCTGATGACCGGTTCTGCAAGACGGTAGTACCATCTCGCATGTTCTCGTTAGTTGCTACACATAACGGCGGCGAATATAGAACAAATCTCCGAGCAAATTAAGTTCATACATCAGGTCATTGTATGCACTAGTTTGTCATTGGTCATTGTTTTAAAACCTGACGAACGTTCTGGAGCGGTTGAGATGGACAAACAGCAGTATGTGTGAAAGCTGAATGCCACCTTCCAGATAACACAGCGGAAAGTAATTCTGAGAATATAATGCTGATGGAGAAGAACATTTGCCGCGAGTTGCAGTATTTAGCTTTACATAGTTACATAACCGAGAAATGGTGCAAATATACGAAACCTATTGGTAGTACAACTCCGCAACCATACGGTTTATCAGTGATTCAATTTGGTACACCAAAGTTACGTTCCGAGCTGTCAGTCGTACTCACAGTTTGTTGGCTTCTTACGGGTAGTCGCAACTTTTGTGCTGTCCATCTGATTCCTCTATGTTTCATTGGTTTAGTCCAAGACATTTTCTTCGATTTCTTCCGATTCGCCGTTTTTGAACCTTTCCCCATCACATACTCTCACATTAAACTCCTCACTTACCCATTCTTCCTTAGTCTGTCAGAATGTTCGTGGATGTTTTCCATTGATACTACTGATGTGTAATCCATGCCCGACTTCACTATAATCGTAGTCTTATAATGCTCACGATTGTGAGAGTCCGTTCGGCTTGGTTAATACAGTCTAGCGGTAAACTGTCACTATTAGCCTGCATCTTGTACTGCATGCACTCGATTCGTCTCACGATTACTTGTATCTCTCATGTCTGAGTCGAAATAACACAATGTGCCGAATCTCTCGCCGTATGTGTTGCCCTCTGCTGCGCAGTAGAATGTGTGATCGCTGGGTGACGAGTTGATTTACGCTGGATGCACGTTACGCAACTCACACAGACTATAGCTTCCTAGTGTGACGTCGATGTTCACAATCTCAGCTAAACTTGGTTAAACATTTGAGTGATCACATGTGTACAGGTTATGAAAACTTGCTTATCTCTCAACTATTAGTATTCGATATGTACAACCACTTAAAGTCTTCAAACTAGTATACTTTACAACTCTCATATTCTCTTGTTTCACTCTCTCATTCAAATAATGTCAGTCGCACCATGGCTACCATAATTGCTTTTTTCTATTGGTGTAAAATTATTAACGATAAAGTGTTACGTATACACTTCTGTTTACATTCACTCGGTGTTTTAATCGAATTTTAAGTCAACACGCCACTTTGCCAACAAAGGCAATTTATAGCTTGCAAAACCAACGGAAGTTGGACTAGCTTTTCGAATAAGGACCTTCGAAAAAGTCTACAATCGAGCAGACATAGAAGACAGTTGTGCTTGCAAGGAGTTGTGAGTTAATGTTGATAATGGAAAGCAACGAGGCGGCATACACTAGTATACTGCCAAATTATCATTTTGATCCCTAAGAGACAAAACCAAACCGAGTTGAATCAGTACAAACGAAAACTACACATTTGTCTATTAGGTTGTTTGGTCAGTTCAGTGTAGATGAGCATTTATCACGAACGACAGCGATGATTCGTGTTTGACTTCAATGCAGCTGAAAGACCGTGAGACGTATACGTGGATGTGGGCTTTTAGAAACGTGGTCGACAAATTGGTTTAGAAGAGACTTGGAGAGCATCTTTATGGTTACTCTGATTCAAATTTAAACAGGTCTCTCAGAAAGCAAATCATGGTGTCTTACGATGTAGTTAAATTCTCAACCAACAGTTAAGCGAGCGATCGGGAAATGTAATCATTAATTGAAAACGGATGTTACTAAATGCTTCATTAAAGCGTGGCATAGGTTTTATACCACGCTGGTGCAATGGTAGGTGAAACAGATGAACTGTAACGCAAAATGCGAATCCTATAGAAAGAATCCTTTCGAAAGTAGCCGACAGAAATTTCGAAAGAAAGCTAGAAGCTTTCATCAGTTATGTGTAATTTACGATAGTAAAAAGAACAACGCACATTTTGAACACCATCAAAATCCTAAACGTTAATTTGAACGAAACACCAATTCATAGGTTCAGAGGTTCTCGGTGGTTGGAGAAACGAGATTTGCTTGTATGTTCTTGCTTTTGTGATTATCGGGGGGTGGGGAGGAGAATGCATTTGGTGTATTGTGCGTGCAAGAGAAAAGTGAAGGGAAGCAGCTGAAACAACAATTTCAATGTGGGTTTTGGTTGCATTTCTATCAGCATTGAATACTGAAACACACCGAAACAACATTATGTCAGATGTGTGTATTCGGTGAGGTGTGCAACTGGTCCAGAATGGCATAGAACGAACCTGTAGTGTCGTTGAAACAGATTGTAGAACCTTCAACTGATCCAGACGTGACCACATAGTTAAGCAGTGTATTGCAATATACACAGACCCTGATTGTGGAATAGTTCTGTCCACAATGTAACGTGACTATTAAATAACGAAATGACAGCGATTTACCCCTTGGGATTTCAGTCCTGTTTGGTGGGGAGAGGTCTGCTACGGAGTAACCCCTTGTAAAGAGGGCTTCGTGGAAAAAGAAAGGTATTATTTAATTCATAGAAAAAAGACCCGGTTCTTACAGTCTCCCCGAGTAGGTGAATTTTCCTGAACTCCACAGTTTCACTAATGACCATTCTTCGGATATTTTCAATAGGAACCAATAATCTAAAAACGGCAAGCCTTTGTTTTAGTTTCAGCTGTAGGCGGATTATAGAACCGAACATAGCGCGAAGCGTTTCCAATTAAAATGTCCCTCAAGTTCTATAGAGCAGGTTCAGAATTATTCCTCACTCCAGTCATGCTTTCATAATTCGCAAACGAACTCAAACCATCTGTCGCTATAGTTCCGATATTTCGGTCACATAAGCATACGAGTTCAGTTTAGCCGCTAATGTATCAGTCGGCACATTGTTCGATACAAACTTGTATGACATCACGTATGATGAACGGCATGTCATTTTCTATGAACCACTGGCTTCGACAATCCAAATCGTTCGGTAAACTTATCAAACATCCGGGGCATTCCGGGCTTTTCAGGGGTTCCTGTCACCGGAGTAGAGGAACAGTGGTGGATAGTTCAAGAACGAGAAGAATAAACAAGCATCCTCAGATGGATCTTTGTGGAACGTCGTTGTTGACAGAAATCCACTCCAGTAATCATCCATTCGTTTTGCGGTTGAACCTACATTCAACTGGATAATCCTCAGTTGGTTTGAGTAAGCGCCGACCGAGTTCGTGATGATGAAGTTCCCGTGGCACGATGGAGTGGTCAACCCTGTCGAAGGTTTCGGAAACGTCAAGATAGACGACAACAGTCAGCCTGAATCGGCAAGCTAAGTCACGAACATTCAGGAGATGTGTGAAGTGTGGGTGTCCTTCATGTAATCCATTTTGCTTCTTGATCATGAGTTCGAGGTCTTCAACCTTATCCATGAGACAGAGTAATCTGGTCAACTGTCCGTCCTTTCGGTCGTCGCTCAAATAAGCACTGTTGTTCGATAGTCTGCTGGATCATATGTACATCCACCTCTGGAGAAAGGTAGGGTAATGACCTACCCACAACTAAGTATTCTAAGTGGTTTTGCTTACTCGGTGACCGTGTTCGTCTTCATTTCGAAGTGGAATTTCAGGTTTAGTTCGAGGATTTTTACCTGATTAGGTTTTCTGATTTGATTCTGCCCTGCGAAACGGAAACCTGAGCAACACAGTTAAGTTTTCCCAACAGTTGTTCTCGCTTAGCAATTATCACTATCTAGGTAGCCTTTACACAGGATGTTGCCGTCTCTGCATCTGCTAAGGTGAATCCACCAAGGATGTAAAATTCCAAACACATTCTTTGTGCGCTGTGACATTGTGGTGTAAAATCCGGGGATTTTCCTTGAGCTTTTGAGCAAATCCGATAGCAAAACTGTTAGCAAAAACTATCCTCTCCGCTATCGGCTGTGGAACCATTGCGTAACAATGTCATCGATAGGTTGTCTGCGATCAGTTAGACTGAACGTGGCAGCGGTTAACTGGAACTGTAATTTCTAGGCTGTTCATCATGTCAACCTATTTAGTAACCCTGTGATCGGGGCAAAACGTCCCTTGGTCTATCTTCCCTTTGCTTTGTTAGTGAAAATACTGAGATAGTCCAGCCTCCAATACTGTATCGAAGGATTCCCAACAGAAGATATTGCAATAACAACTAAATGGTGCCAACCCCACCTAGTCGAAATCCCCTATCGTTAAAACTCCATTATCACCTGAAGAAATTATTTTACTCAGAGCGTCGCGAAGAACCATATCTGCGTCACGGTGTGTACAAGACGACCTGTTACTCACACCAAACCAACAAGTCATAATTTCGGTGGTGTTGGATGTATCCGAAGGTATTTCTCAAAGATCCAATAACACTCTATTACGAATACCTGGAATCTTTACGTACGAGACCGAATAATGCTCATATCGTCGATGTTTCTAACACTGTGTGATACTTCCATAAAAATGAATGACAGCTCTCCTTTCCTCACAGGTATTAAGTAGAAACTATTTATTACTGATCGAATTGAAATGACGACGCGTACAAATGTTTTTTCCTCAACTGTTTGAAGACGTTTCCATAAATCCTTTCTATTCCGTATCGATTATTTGGCAGAAACGCTTCAGCGTGGATAAGTCTATTTTATGTTCCTGACAAGTTTAACCGGAACAACTTGCATCGTTCTACGGAGAACAGTCGATTGTAGTGGAGATGCTTGAAATCTGTAAAAGTGAAAGCAACTAATCAACGCTCCATCAACAAAAAGTGAATGTGTGAAATTTCCCCGCACAAAACATATTTCATCACTGAGGTAGCAAGTTAAATACAATGCAAACATTTCTGCTTAAAGTCAGGGTTGAATAGAAAAACGCATACAAACACAAATCACCCGACCTAATCTTGATATTCCATGTCGTGTTGAAAGCATGGCCACTGAGTCAGTAAAACCAATTGAAGTACTAAGTAGTAGACGCACTTCATTCAGCCGTCAACCTAAACTCTAGAGGTAGTTCACACTCTTACCTATCTCAAGAAAAATATGCTTAAGTGAACCAGCAGTCTATTGACCAGTAGCACCGATCAGAATGATCTCCAAAAAGAATGGACAGTTAACCAGATTGCTCTCTTTCTTGGCCAAGGTTGAAGAATCTCAATCATAAAAGACAGATATTTTGTTGGATTTCACAATTCAAACTAATCAACCGTGATAATGAATGATTTTGCACCATAAAAACGAAGTAAATCGCCAGATGTTTAAGCTGATGCGCTCTTTGGCCTAGGAAATTTTGTTCCATTCCGATTAAGTACCGTTTGGTTTTTGTGGTTTTACTGCATTCTCCTCAGTGGTCCAGATTATGCGCTTCTTTTTCTAAAGTTATCCACTTGAATATAAGTAGGTTGCTCTTTTTTCAGACCGGAAAATGCTTCGCACTCTAAACGTACACGTCTATCACTGTTTCCTTGTAAGACGTCATGTTCTGTCTCCAGATCCAACGTGTTAGACAATTACACAGATTTATACTCTTACTGAGATTATTCTCTGGAAGAGGCGAATTTTTATTAAATTTGCGAATTACTCCCGTTCTACAATGTTGCTTCTATCCTGTCTTAATTCCATTAAGATATGTTCCTGTGTTTTCCGTTGTTTCTAGTTAATAACTTGGTGGCCTGATCGCGAGTAAAATCTTTCATATTCTAAAGGTCGTGGATCAATTAAACAATATTTGCCTACATTTAGCGATAAAAAGTACAAATCACTAACATCCACAACTTCGCCCCCAAACATATTGCCCCAAGTCCTCACACGTGTTTTATTTCAATCTTCCACGTGAGATTTCAAGTCACATGTGATGGAATCTACAACACTGAACATGTCATTCCTAAAGAAGATATATTTGAGAGAAAAAATCTGAATGCATAGTTTCATCTCTATTTCAGAATTTGAAGAACCAGAAGTTTTTCGGGTAACGAACAAACTAATTTGCCCTACAGGAGCACCTTATAAATGATGAGTCGGTGAGTTTGGGCTCCAGGATACTCAGAGTGAAGGTAAACTGCTCACTCTGTATAGTCTCGTAACTTACATGCCTCTGACACCAGCAAACTGAACGTCATCTGCTAAATTATCTGGTACAACAGCCCAAATGATGCATACTGTCTTGCTGGCACAGACTGTCAAGACTGCATTCTTTCATTTAATCATAGTTCCCCCCTTGCAACACCGATCAGAATGAGGTTCTTCAGTCACAGATATGAAAGTTCACGACTAGCTATAAGGTCAGTTTGTTTTCTGCATACAGTTGGCAGCCGATCCCTTCATCAGACAGTCGGTATGTAACATTTATACACCACCCTGCCATGTGAAATGTCAACAGTGTAATCGTAAATTGAACTGTTTTCTTCCAGATGACAGTTGCGACTGGTAAGCTTGTGTTCTCTCTGGTTAGGCAAACGTTTTGATGTATAGCTGTGTGCATATTGAGTGAATTTCTAAGTAAACCAGAAAATTGGGAGATAAGATGAAGCACATTCGAATATAAGAATGCACCAAAACCGTACCTAATCCGTTAGTTGGCTAGACGAAAGTGTTTGTAATGGATTCTTTACAATCATCTACAAAGACAACTGTTTTCAGTGCCAAATGAATGGCGCCAAAAATGGCAGTGAATGATGGGTTTCAAAACTTACAAGAATTTTATTGCACCGCACTGTGCAACAAAAGCGTTGGGTTCACAAGAAACATCTTCAATTCGAGTAAATGTGCAAACTTTGTTTGCTGCGGCCCCTCAGACATTTATATATGAGCCCACTGTTCACTTTAATTCGACTGAAATTACGTTTGAACAAATGTTGACAAAGGACGGCATTAATCAAACGGATAGCACAGTATTGCGGCTGAAAATCGTCGGTTCATCTGGAATTAAGTCAGATGCTCTAGCTCTCCTACCTATTATTAACTTGCACACAGTGACGAAAAGGAGCTCCGAAAAATGTGTTCGAATGACCAAGTCGCACCTCTGACACACCAAACAATTTTGCTAACAAATACGGTGAACAACGTATCAGGCTAGGCCAATCGTAATCAAGCATGGTGGTGAGTATGTATTTATGTATGTGTGTTTAACTTCTGTTATCGCTGTTTTTTTATGTGGTCAGTGAGACGGCATTCACCACTATTTCCGCCGCCCACTTCCTAATAGTGTATGCGTTATGTGATTTCTGGAGTGCTTGTTTGCAAATGCATCTGATTCCTGTGGTTATGAAGAAAGTGGTTCTCTTTTGCTAACCCTCTGGAAGCCAACGTAGATTAGTATTTAAGGTGATTTCGTTGCTTTCATCTCATTCATGTATTTTGAGAAGGTGTTCGATATGAATGAGCTGCTGTTCTGTTTCGAGTTTTGGTTCAAACGCACTGTGACATAGCTACCTGCAAACGTTTCCGCAGTACACGCTGGAAGCGGGCTGGTAAAGTCCTTCTTATGTGCTTTGGCCCTAATTTTGAATCCTCTTACAAGCTGTTCGAGTTAAAAACAGGTATTGATATAAGCTTCTTTTCGGAACACGCATAAATAGCTCTGTGTCACATTTCCGTCTTAAATATATGACAATTCGAATATCCTCCAGACTAAACACTACAACAAGTGTCCCATCAACAAACAAGAACTGCTCAAACAAATTATCCAAATGTACACATTGTACAGCAACCAGTTTCTGTAGTGAGGAATACGGTGTAAATCAAACGCACAGAAAATGAAAGACAACGTCAATAAGAGCAGGTGTTGGAAATGGCAATCGAATAGTGCGGTAGTTGTCACCAAATAAAATGTCTCCGCACAACTGTTTAGAACGAGGATACAAGTTAGGTATTGAAAATATTGTTTGCATTGACGGTTCTATGAAATCATGCTTTACGGTGGACATCTGGTAAAAGACGGCTTCCGAAATCAAGCGGATTTTTTGGCCTCTGCACACTAATTACCGTTTAGACCAGCGGCCATCTACTGCTGTCCTCAGTGAATAGGCACGGTTCATAAAATGTATCTCTAGTGTGCCTCAACTAAACATACATTCGGACAAGTCTTACTAGATGATTCCGTTGGTTAAACGGATAGCACAAAATCGCGGCTTAAACTTGTTGGTTCTCCCGGGTACAGATAGACCGATTTGCTCCGCACCTTTGGTTGTTCACGCAATGGTCGTATAAGGGCAACTAATCTGGATATGACCTCAGTATCCTCATTATTGAACTTTTAATCGTCAATTTTGTAACACTTCCAGCATTCATGATGATAATGCTGCAATTTGACTAGAGGACTCCGAAAAACTTCAATGTTCCGATACATGAAAACGTTTTTTTCTCTAACTATATCATAGAGACGGGGGTATAAGAACATTTTCCTCAGGACCATCTATTTGATCTGCGACCTCCGAATATATCAACTTGTCATTTCTGGTTGGTGGGATGAAAAATTTACTCACTACTCTGTTGCCTGTTTCGTTTAGTCGCGTAACATTTCGCTGTCATTTTTAATGACCAGCTGTTTCGCCATCTTCCCAATGTCTTCGTTGTTAGTTTCCAATAGATCTCGGTTGCTAATTCTATAAAACAAGCGAAATTTTACCGGCACTGTTGAAGGCAATGTGTTTTTTGTATATTTTTTTAAATCTTAAAACATAGTCTGATATTCTGTCTTTCTGATTCATTAGGCTGAGATTGAGAAATTAGAATGGCCTCTGACAATCAACAGAATGGCCTGAACAAGAATCGACCTACATAAGAAAAATATCCTCCCTGAATTACGTTTCTCCAACTGTACACCATTTGTAATTGACCAAAACTGCTTCCCTTTAGGCAGTTTCCAAATCACTCAGTAAACTCGAGGTACACTCGCGTTAGACCTCGTCAGTAGTGAATGTCCTTCCCACAGCGGAGACTCAAAGTTTGGAGGCGATTTCATGAAGTAAACGTATGAATTATTCTGCCGTTTACTTCACACTGTGCACGATAGATTTATCTTACCTGAACGCTCGGTCTCATTCGTTTCTGATTAATGATCAGAAGGTCCCATCACCTGAACAGAAGACACAAGAGCGGTCATATAAAAGTCGCCCAGTGACTCATATACGATGGCATCTATTTAACATGAACTTACAGCAATGGTCGAGCGCGTTGAGCGAAATTTTGATCACCTTCTGGCGATTCGCACCATTTCTTTGAAATCCGGAACTGCTTTCATTCAACTCTGCAGAATATTGGCTACTTGGCGTAGGATTATGTGTATTACACCCACAAACAAAATAATTCTCACTTGGAAATATTTTACCATACTTGATAAGGGTGTACTCAAGCAAAGCAGGCAGTTTCTTGTTGGAACCTGCCTGATGTCCTGATGCGTTCAATAAGTCTGGCTAATAATTTGGACCGATGAATCGACACTCGGCTGTCATTCCACCTAAAGAATTTTTCCGCTTATTCGCAGTACTATGTGAATTAATTAACAAGCTCCTATCAGCCAGACACCACCCTGGTAAACACACATCGTACTGTCATTGCTGGAAGACTGACGCCAATTAATTTATGAACACTTCCAGTTAAAATTTCCCAGACTATCAGTTAAGGGACCGTTCTAATACTGAGAGTTCACAATAATTAATGTCATGATAATCTAACCTAGAAGTAAGCAAAGTGTTGAAAAATCTGGATGACTTCATGACGTGTGTCTAGGTTAATCGATCGGATTTGCGCGAATCATGAGGTGCATACCGGAAGATATTTGTTCATACTATTTGTGAGAACACCATCAAAAAATGTTCTATGCTATCTTTCGTCGGACGGTAAATGACAATTACCCGCCAACAGTGGCAATTCAACAAAAATTAACATCAGAAGCAAGGGGAGAAATTTCACGGAAATCAAACTCAACAAGGATTCGAAATGGGAATGGAAAGCTTTTATTGATATACCGTGCAAAGGTTCGGTTACAAAACAAGTAACTTAAATTGAAGAATATTGACATTCCCGAGTATTTTCGCCTTAAACCCAAATGAAAAATTCACGGTTATATTCTCTACATAGCTTTACTTAACGGTTACGAAAGTGGAGAAACGTCGAGCAGTTTACTGGTGAAAGCCATCATCAAACACACACTAATACTTCACGATAAGGAGAGAGTTTTCACTGAGTGAATCAGTTTCAAATCCGAATATTGTTCAATGAACCAGTGTTTATTCACTACAGAATTGAGGTACAGAGTTGCGACCGACAACAGTTGAAAATAACCGATTGGTCCTTAACCGATCGGAATAACAAACTCTATCCAAACCAACGAAAATGATGTGATTCACACAAGTTCACCAAATGAAGGTGTACACCACACATTACTCCGATGTGTCTAACCATTCGCTCCTAACTTCAAATCAAAACATGACCTATACAAGTGGCTCATCTTCTTGTTGATCTCAGTCTGTTCACCGAACTGACCGATTCGCCAACTGACGCTTACATTTAGGGTGTACGAAGTGTTAGCAAGTCAACACATTGACCCCAAAAACAAACAGACACTAACAACATCCACATATCCATAGTCACAAACAACCCCACCCACTGACACAATCTGTGCTACCTATTCAGCATTCAATACGATGAGAATAACGGATGGCTCACCCGACGTGTAGGACCCAGGTTGCGTTCATGAGAACAGCACACTGAATATACAATTGCATAGAATTCTCCATCACGTCATTCATTATGGAGATGTTCCGTGCACGGATTGTTACGCGAACAGTGCAAACAGCAGAATGCCAAACTGAGACACATGGAAGTGATAGAGAACAGAAGACCGGGGATTGTACCAGGTGGGACAGGTGGCATATTCCAACGCATTATTAGCTATGGGCGTATCTCTTGGAAGTACTGCAGGTTCGGAGTCCACAGTGATCTATCTACGAGCAGTGTGCGAAGTCCGAGTGTAAACGGTACTCAGGTCCGTGTTCTGGGATCAGCATGAGAAATGTGTACACGGGCGGTTGGCATAGGCTAGAGGAAATATTGTGTTCTGTTCAGCAGTGTGGAGGTGAATCCAAATATCATCTCCACAACCTCGACGGTTACCTATAAATGTGAAGGCGAAAGCACGATACACAATCGTGTTCGTTGCAACAACTGTGCTTAGCGATTCCACAATCTACCGTGAGCGATATACGGCATATAATCATGACTCGACTCACTGATGACTGTCACCGTCCACTGGATGTGAAAGACCGAGTCCTGTAGCTGTCGTGCGACAAGTAACGATGGGGTGAATAACAACGTGAATAACAAACGCTGACTTGTTCGGCAATTCAGCCAACGCGACCAGTGCGTGTTTTGCACGCTAAAATCCTGTTAGATTCGTGTGCACAAACGTGGTACCCTGCGGAGAGCCACACTGGTTATACGATGGTAAGAATCTGTGGGACATGTCGCTGTCATACCTCTCACAACAATAGTACATTGGTTCATGGTCAGCATTTTGTTCGATTTCGATATGTGCATCTGCTGTACAATTTCGATGCTTTGCTAGTGGCCTTGTTCAATTATGAGCACTGGTGAATCTGTAAAGCCTGTGGGTCGATGTGATAATTTGTACTGCCCAATTTATCATACGATTCGGTGGGCATACCATATGTTCATCCATTGAC
>QNGE01008492.1:0-11281 GCA_008508345.1 Paragonimus westermani | reverse complement strand
ACCTTCACATCTCGTCCAACCTTCTTCCACTCATGAAACGCCTGGGTGGAGGGTAGGCACTCTCTAACCCAGCGTTTCCAAAACACCCTAGCCAGGTGTTGGGCCTGCTTCCACCTTTTCGTGTACCTCTTTAGCAGGGTGATATGAGTGCAGGGCACGCCGGGGATTGGTTTTAAGAGCAACAGATCGTTCGGTCTTAGAACCGAGGGACAGTCCGGATCATCATAGACTGAAACTAAAGGTCTGTCATTATGAATTCTGTGGACATCAATCAAATAAGTGTATATACTCTCGTCCGACATTACTTGTTCCATTGTGAAGGCCTACATGGCCTGTCAAACCGTGGAAATCATGCGCTCCCGTGTTCCACCCCAATGGCTAGCAGCGGGTGGATCGAATTGCCAACCGATACCACGGACCACCAGAGTCCGTTGGGTTTTGTCCTGTTTAGAGCCGAGCAACTTCCCCCTCAGCTCTGCTTCAGCGCCCACAAAGTAGGATCCGTTATCGCTGTGCAAGACTTCGGCACACCCCGACGTCCAATGAACCACCTGAGAGCCAGCAGAAAGGAGCCCGTTGACATCGACCGTGTCACTTCCAGGTGTATAGCTCTTGTCCTTAAACACGGGGAAAGACAGCCATAACTCCTACAAATGCTTCTCCCAATCCGAACTTTAGGAGGTCCAAAATAATCCACGTCACGGGCTGTAGATGGGGCACCGTCAGGTGTTGTGCGATCAACAGAAAGCGCGGCCATCATTAGTTGGCACGGCTTTGCTGCCAACATTCTGCTCTTCATACATTTTAGCAGAACGCGGCGCACACCAGCCATACCCTCGACAATCCAGACACAGAACATCGTTTATGGTGACAGCCTTTGGTCGGGCTAGCATACCCCGTCTGTCTCTGAAGCGTTTCGTGGAGCCCTTACCAAAGGCGCTTTTCTGCTTCAGCCGTGCAATGGATCCAAAAGCCAGGTCCAATTCTAACGTACGCAAAAGACCTAGCATAGTAGAACACTGTTGAACGGCCTCCACGCAAGTGCAATAACACTTGAAACGTATCAACCACAATACCGCACGGAGTTGGGCGTGCCAGCAAGAGCAACGCGAACCAAGCTCCACATACCATTGCGCGCTACTAACACTGGCTATTACCGGCACCTTCTTTAATTCGAGTTTCTCAGCTTGAATCGGCTTGAGCGGCTTGTCCGGTGGCCACGAATTCTCAAGTTCCCATAGAAAGGCTGGACCACTTAGCCACGTGTAAATTTCTTGAGAACTAGCATCACAGGTTCCTCGCGAAACTATGTTCGCCGTGTTTAACTCGGACGGACTGTGTCGCCATCGACATTCCTGGATGTAATCATGAATTAGTTGGACACGGTTGGCTACGAATGTGACAAAGCGGCAGGAGGTGTTTCTCAAGTACTCCAACACTATGGCGGAGTCTGTCCAAAGTGTGATATTATCAAAGGTTAGCTTGAGTTCACTTACTATAAATCTCATAAGATTGGCCGCCAATACTGCGGCTGTAAGTTTCAACCATGGGATAAACAAGTGCTTTGAACGTGCACTACAGGACTTCCCCATCAAGAAGCAACAAAAAATGCTGTCATCTCCCAAGACTTCTCGGAGATAGCCGACAGCTCCATAACCCGCCTTAGAGGTATCAGACAATATATGCAACTCCGAACGTGTCGGCGTGTTCCCATGGGGTCTGATACAGCGCTGTACTGTAACTGAGTCTGCCGACGCTACACCCCGTGACCACCTTTCCCACTCGCCTTGATACCTTTCGTCTAAGGGTGTATCCCACCGGATATTCGCGTCACACAAGCCTTGGAGCAACTCCCGACCGCGGAGATCAAGCGAAACAATTAACCCCAATGGGTCGTATACCGACGTGATATGGGCTAACAAGCCTCTCCAAGTGAGTGGTTTCCTCGGTTAAGATACGCGAAACCTGAAACAGTCTTCTGATTCGTGCCACTTGACCCCAAGTGCCTTCTGGTGACTGTGATCACCTAGGTCCGGTGCTGCTGACATAGATGCCCTTTCGTTCGGCGGTATATCCAACAGCGCATCTGCTATATTAGACTTCCACTTTACTAAACCCACCTAGGAGAAGAATTTCTCGCAAACCAGACGCTACACATCTGGCATCTTCAAGCGTATCCATCGATACCAGGCAGTCGTCGACGTAAACATTCTCGTGCAAAATTTGGCTGGCCAGCTTGCTAAATCGATGCCCATTATCAATTGCAGTCTTCCTGAGTGCATATGATGCGCAGAAAGGCGAAGAAGTAGTCCAAAAAGAATGAACCATAATCTCACACGTGTCCGGTGAGTCAGACATTGGCTCATTACTCCACCAAAGCAGACCCAGTGCCCACCGGTCTCTTTCAAGAATCTTCATCTGTAAAAATACTTCCTCCATGTCTGAGGACAAGGCTATCAAACCCTTCCGGAACCGTAACAACACATCCATCGGGTTGTTCGTCAGGCGTGGCCTCTGCGGCAGGACTTTATCCAAAGAGATTTCCTTTTATTTCGACGCGCAATCGAATACTATTCGCACCTTCCCAGGTTTATTCGAATTCAACACCGGGTGGTGAGGTAAGTACCACCGGCGAAGGGTCTCATCCTCGCTGGTGTCAAATCTGGATATATAACCTCTGGCCACGCGTGCCTCAATAATCTCGCTATACTTGCGTGCCAATTCAGTATCGTGGGAGAGTCTCCTTCCCAATAAATTCACACGTTTCTGGAAGGTTTACACTGTCAAACCGCCACGGCAATCCAATCTCATACCGACCGTCCTTGAGCGCAACTGTGGACTCTACAATATGCTCCGCTCGTTGGTCATCACAAGAGTGAACCGCCTCTTCTGAAAGTCCGCGCTCGACGCACTCTAGGCCGAACATGTGCTGACCCAATCGTGCTAGCTCAGCACCTCTTAAGCAATGAACTTCAGACTTACTGTTTGCTGAGAGTGACATGGGACCTCGCAAGATCCAGCCCAAGATGGTTTTTACAGCGTATGGCCGACGCCTGCTTCCTGCCCGCTGATCTATTACTAAATGTGCTTCAAGCACGTCGCAAATTATTGGAAGCCCGACTTTATCTTCCCCCAACGAAGTGATGGGCAAACCGGCCAATTGGGGCTACCACTGGACGTCATCCTCGGATATGGTTTCCGCCAGATCAGCCGGAAGTCCCTTGGCAGTAAACACATTGTCGACCTTGATCCTGCTTCCATCATCTAAAAATTCAGCTTCTAAACTCAGCTGTTGGCATTCAGTAGTAGCGGTCGTAGTCAATGTACGGACGCTAAGCGTTTGTTTACATGCTGGCAGCCCTAGTCTCTCAGCTATAGACTCATCTATGAGTGTGGTATCGGACCCGTTATCTAGAAGGGCATATGTGTTCGACCGTCCCGGCTGCCCCAAATAATCTGACAGGCACGAAACCTAGACGAACACCTCTCTCATGCCAAGAGGTGGCTCCACAGCTTGACTCCTCCACTTCGCCCTCAGTTCCAGAAGGCGCCGGGTCTGCATACATCAGGTTATGATGACGCCCTCTGCATAGAGGCCGTGAACACTGAATACGGACCCTGCAATACTTGGCTGTGTGGTTTGGCGGTAGACAGACGAAGCATCATTTACACTTTCTTAAAACTTCACGTCTCCCTTCTAATTACATGCTTTTGAATCGCCGGCATGTCGGCAAACCACTATCGTCACCACATACGGTGCACTGGAGTGGTTTATTTACCACTCCGACGACGGTTGACACACGCAGCATCAGTTGAAAATCCTCACGGAAGCGCGCGGTCTCAGTTTCAGTGGTACGGCCCTGGAATGAACGGGCGATGAGCTTACCGTATTGGTCACTAGAAATCGAGATTCGCTTTCCTATAAACTCAAGCAAATCGTCGAAAGAAGGTTACCGACCAGTGTTTATAACAGAATCAGCCACTTTCGCCCACTCCTCTTGCAATGGGCGAGGAAGTCTATCCACGATACGCAGAAGGTTGGTTGGACAACTCAGCTCAGACGGATGGTTCGGTTGGAACAGCGTCAACTGACAACCCCGCATCTGAGTGGTCAAACATTGAACACCCTCAGTGTTCCCCGTGGAGAAACTCGGACCGTTGAACACGCTCTTGGCGATAGTCTGAATAATTCCATGCGGCCTTCCAAATCGTCGCTTCAATATTCCGGTCGCCTCGGTAAATCCTACTTTGCTGGGCAGCAATACGCAATGTTTGATAGCTGCCTTAGCTCGACCCTTACAATAATAAAAAATGTAAGACAATTTCTGTCCTTCATCACTCAATCTGTTTGCCACGTTGAGTTCAAAATTTTGCACGAAGCTATGAAGTTTCAAGGGAGAACCTTCGAACGTTCCTAGCCCGACTTTTAGCGTGACCACACCGATGACTATACTGCGCCTGTACTGCTTCATGTAGCTTCCTTGGAATCCGTGATTATGAGGTATGTTTGACAAGCCAGGTGTTATGACTTCCGCACACATCCTCTCGGTTGTATCTTCTATCTTATCACACAGACGTTTTCTTCATTCTCTTGCGGAGTTCTAGTTATGCCTTCAAAAATCTCAACTTCTCTTCCTTTAGACACATTCCTTGTTCAGTAAAGCTGCACTTCATCACCATATTTCGCTCAAGCGAACGAGTTATAGCTGGAAGAATGTTAGAGTTTGGATACACAATCCGTGTTCTCAGGTGGGGCTGCCCACATCCCTACAGCTATCCCTGGGCACGATCCCTGCTTATCTCTAGGGGGCACAAGAATGCCAAAATCATTTGCTACAGCAGACAACTCAACAATGCCTGACAGGTCCTTATGAGGATCTCGGAAATCCTAAGAGGAAAAAGGCACAGACAAAGGGTGAGCTGAGGCAGGAATAATGGAAATATCTGAATAAGTTTTGATGTCGTCATCAATATGGGTCACTTGAGAATCACCACTTAGATGATGGAAATAGGAACGGGGTTATTCGACAAAAAGAGCCACAGCGGGCAAGCTAAATGACGCGGTTGTCCTCGAAGAAGCTTTGGCCGTTTGGTAGCCGGGAGAACGTCTTTGCACATCATGCGTGTCAACTTTGATTAGCTCGGCCATTGTAGAAGGACCGATGAATTTCACTTGATTGACAGATGGATTTTGTCTCCACCAACAAGGAATTACCGAGCACTGATGATCCCGGATGTCTAGTGTTTGTTCGAGCAACACTTAGTCTTTTCGCAACGTCGATCGATAGGCTGCATCCAAGACAATCGCGTCTGTAAGCAACGGGCGTCTATAAATTCTGAGGCCGTCGAACAACCGATTCGGATCAAAACAGGAACACGACCGCACTGGCGAGTTTCTTGCTAATAAGGTGCTAATGTTCAAAAACCTCATGATACACCAAATAGTTGAAGACAACAACAAACCTGGATATTCAATCCAACAAATATACACGTTCTGAGGTTAACGGTTTGCGTAAATATGATCGTATGCAACAGTCACGTAATGGCGAAGCGGTCAAGCGAAAATGAAGTCAGGGTACATATAAACAAAGGTTCGGCAAGGGAAATTTAGGAGGGAAAACTACGCGGAAACAAGTTTCTACAAGCAAACAGCATCGAGATCTAATAACACCTCAAGATCGACATTCATGGGAGAAATGGCTTGTCACGCGCGTATCTTGAGTGGTAGTGTCAGACTGCAAGAAAGGCCTGCAATCAGTATAAGGAATTCCAACGTAAGGGGACGAACCAACGAGAATGGAATAAATAGGGCAGGGCACGTGTACATCAACGCTCTACTGACGCAACAATCATCAAACACTCAACGCAACCAGACACGTCAACAGTTACTGATGAAAATTGCTCATTTGTTTGAATAATACATCTACCTGTAATATCCTACATTGCTAATTTGGCTCTCTTTAGTGTCAGGAGAGCACCACGTTTCATTCATGAGAATGATATGGAGATCAGATAAAAAGACAGATGATCTGAAAATATGCACCTCGTTATCCAATAATCTTGCGGTCAAGCGCAATAAACCAGTGTAATCCTTTTTGTCAGGTACGGCTTTCAAACTTCTGAAATACTTCGTGACCGATGGAGCTGCGGAGGGCAAGCTATCACATGGAAATGCCTGATCTGAGGAATGTACCAAATTCCCGCTTAACTTCGAGTGGACGTCGCAAACGTTTGACTCCATGATGGGAATTGCTGGAAGGGTGTCATTATGGTGGGATGACATATTAGGACTCGGGTAGGAGGCCGGGTGGCTGTTGGTGAAATATCGAGGGGTCCACTGAATAAAGACTGTTCTGGCTGACATTTGAGCTGGTACCATAATTAGTTGATGACGTACCTGCTCGGGTATACATATTAAGAGCTTGGTTTTCGGTAGCACCCACATTTTTGATGAGAGTATGAGTTACTATGGAGCTATTGGATAACGAACGGTAACCGTGATCCCTGTTATTATTTCGACTTGAAAACAGTGGGAGGCAATCTGTACAGTTTCATCTGTGAAGCGTTTTTCCTTAGAATTTGGTTCTTGGAATCACATTCATGGCGTTTTTGAAGTACTTTCGGTTCAGCCTTATAGCGCAAATCTGGAATATTATTCTCTAGTAAGCACCGTACGGGTGTTTTTTACTTGCCTTCGGTATTTTCAAATACTCCAGAAACGGAGGGAAACTTCCCTGGTAGGAAGTGGATGGCCCTGTTTGCCGAACAGCTTCATTATCAGGGGATTCAACATGTTGCTCTCAGTGCCCCGGGTAACTGTGAATGCCTTAAGTCTTAGGCCTTTTCCAGTCAAGGCCTCGGTTGACGGAGGGAGACGCTGAGGACAAGGGAATGTGTTTTAAGCATTAGTCGTGAGTTCAGCCGAAGAAACTGGAACGCGCCTGGTGTCATCAGAGCTACAGTTAGACGTGGTTTGTTTTCCATTGTCCGCCTGGACCAGCGACGCAACGGCTTCTCCGGTTGCAGCTTGCAGATTCAGAAAACTCGTGGAGCAGTCAAGATCTGCAGTCAAATCGATGAGATTATTGACCGTTTTACATGAGTTCTCCTTTTCTCGGGAACTACTGGCTCATAACATTTTTCTTTAGAGTGGAGTATTGTCACCAAACGCTTTTAGAGACCTAAAAATTTGCTTCTGTCTTCTGACGAATTCGTTCACTTGTGAACTGCAGCAACAATGGGCAGTGCTTTTGCTGTACTTTAGGCGAAGTCTCGGGCAGTGTCACTCTTGTTTTTTCATCTTACTAGCTGTGAGTAAGATCCTTTTCACGGACAACAGGTACGCTAAGCGCCACCACTTCGCTTGCATAGCGCAACTCCGTAGATACTGTATCACTGAGAATTTCAGGGGCAATGAGGTCTTTATAGCTAAGGATAATCTGATGATGAATGTTAGTTGAGGCATTTATAATGCTCAGTATCGGATCTACCTTGTGCAACATTTCGACAAGCTTCTCGCTCCAGTTGTGTAGTTTCGCTATTTCATCCTCTAATTTCGTTGTTTTCTTAGCTTGATCTGCGCATACATTGGTGATGGAACCTAAACATGACGGTGTTTTTTCCTTTCATATGATGTGCTAAGATCTGCTGTTGAGATTGCAATTCGGGCAGCGGTTTTGGTCTCCTCTGCAATAGCAGTGGTGGAGCAAGTGTTGACTGAACAATCTGAAGATTTTACACCTTTTCTCACTGTCATCATGCTCTTTTTGTGCAACGATGATTGTTTAGCGACTGGCAAATCCTGGGGATAGACTAACTTAGCAGGCATTACTATAAGATATTCTAGTTTCACCAGTAGGTCATGTTCAAATGGTCTCAAAGAAATTAATTATATTGAAATGCAGCAAACGGTGGGCTGATTTGAGCGATCAGAGGGTAAAATCGGGGTATTCATCAGCACGTAATAATTACTGGTGTAACAGTCAGGCCGAACTTTGTGGCTTCGTGTACCCACAACACTCGTAACCACATTTTGTGCAACGTAAACACACTAGAGGACAGCGTTTCACAGAAGAAGGGATTTCAACGATGATCTTGTGAAAGGAGATAACAGAAACAATCGTGAGCCAAAGGCCCAGCAAGAAATGCACACGACTTACACAAGCGAAAACCAAAATGACGCCCATGTATCAAAGTTTTGAACTACAATCATGTGAAAATCCGACCCAACCCGATTCCCCTGAATATTCACTCCTCTGCATTCAACAACCCTGCTTTCGGACGTTAATTGGACCTTGGCCTAGACGATTTTGTTCTGTCACGTCAATTTGATTGTTGTGCGAATAGCCAGTTGTCGGTCATTGCACTTTACTTGTGTAACGCGCAACCGAAACCAGCGAGCGCGCACGGATTGAATTTGAGTTGTGTAACGGGGCGTGCTGCTGTGTTGTCGGTGCCGTTTTAGCTGTCGTTTGTGTAAGTCGTGTGCCTGGCTTACTGGGCCTTCGGCTCATGTGTGTTCGTATTGTTTCTCTTTTCAGAACTGTCATTCGAACCCCTACTTCGGAAGAGCGCTGGCCCCTGGTGCGTCCACGTTGCCCGAAGGTTGGTCCGCGAATTTACGGGCATCCAGAGTGGAGTCGGCTGGCCTGCATGTTACACTTGGGTGGTGCGTGCACCTTGTTTTTTGGTGCTTGGCTCATCCCTATTTTTTTGAACCTGTTGACTGCTCTGAAGAGCTCTTTTGGGTATGAATGCCTCATTATTTGATCATAGTTCATACTTAACTCGTTCAGCAGCAAATTGTAACCCGGCCCTAGGAAGCGATCTGTCGATCGAAACTGTTGAGAGTGTCTAAATATTCACTGTGATAATTTGTTCACTAGTACCGTGGCATTACGATGTAATTTTGTTTTGAATATTTGGGGTCATTGGTTCATCGCTACGCGTTGCTCAACGTTTTCGTAGAAGATCGTACAGTCCACGGCATGCTGCGTTGCGTTGGCCTTTTTCGGGCCAGGCCCCCCAGTCATGTCTATTATTCATCAAGTCAAACGAAAACGTACCTTGCGCCTCGGCGCACCATTTGCCCAAGATTAGTAAAATGAAGTGTCAAGCAATGAAATCCTCATTATATTCCACTGGCATCATCCAGAGCGAACTTCGGCAATCAGACACGAAGGCAAGTAAACAAAACTGAAACAATTTGACGGAAGCCGGGGGCAGGTTGGTGCCTGCGTGTGCGCGTGATTGAACACGGCGAGGAACAGTTGATGTCTGCGTGTGGTAGTTGAATTCTGGGTGATGTACGCACTGGGGTTACGGAGAATTCTGAAGGACTATCGAGGGGGAATGTGCTGTACTTCGACTTGATGAGCTCTCTGTTAGTTGTACAAAATAATCCCCAAAAGGGCGAAATATTGCAGTCAATACCCAGTGCATCACACCTTCTAGCTCGATCACGGTGAGACTGGACTTTAAAGTGGTGTGACGGCTTGCGCATCTCGATGACCTTCTGGGCTAAACTGGACAGAATTATTCATACCAGGCAGGCCAACAGGTAGAGGTCTGACAAACCACAGTCTCCTGGTCCTTCTGGTTGGGGACTGGAAGATGGTTGGCATTTCTTCACGAAAAACATACCATATCTGGTACACCGCTACCCACCCGCTACCTTGCGGTACAGGCTATTGAGCCAAAGACTTTGGTTGAGAACCCTAATCGTCCTCCTGTGTATGTCTAGGCCTCCTGGCAGTATCTCAGCCCACACACAACCATGAATCCACACAACATAAACAATTCCACACTTCATCGGCCGTCTCGCAGTATAAACCGGGTCGCCCTATCTGTTGCATACAGCAGAGTGGATAGGCGAAAACATGCTACTGCTGACCTCTTCCTCAATGTCCTATCAATCTTAGATCTCAGGTCCCTCCCGATTCCCAAATCTGATAACTTCTCTGCAGGTCCCACAACAGATATAACAAATAATAATAATAATGGCTTTGTATAGATGAGAACCGCCTTCAAAATTACGGCCACACGATAAATGATTTGTTTCTATAAAAATGAGCGCAAAGTTCGATAAGAAGGCCTCGAGAAAGGAAGAGTAGATATCGTTAATCATTATCTTGTGGCATTGTAGATAAATCGATGAAATGGAAACGTAGGACCACGTCATATTGGCAGCCAGTATGGCTGTTAATTTTCAACCCCTTCAATGTTTACCTTCCAAAGCACCCACTGCCAAGCAAATATGTCAAAGTGGTAATGTTGTTCGAACCCAGGAAGCCTGCAACACCACTGAAAGGTACATGCCCAACTGGTCGTTTTTTCACTGAATAGGCACTCCGCTAGCGGAGAACTTCTCTCCGTGAACCCCACGTGGGTCCGAATGACGATAACCATTGTATTTACAACATATCCAGAGAACTGGGGAATGCTTTCCTCAGCAGTTGTCGGTCGATTTGTTCACCAAATCCAGACTTTGTTGAGATATGTCTGTATACTTTGAGGGGCATCAGGAGGAAGTAAATACGGATAAACTGCACTAAAAATAACTCGAAAGATAAGCGTTATTGAGGCTTGGCAATGTGTGAAAATTACCGTCTGCTGGAAGAACTTACGGTGCGCGTAATTCAAGTAACTATGTCAGTTTTTGCAAACAAGGCTGGCAAATGTTACCAAGGCCATTTCGAGTGCGGGAAATCAATCAGCAAGAGGGACTAAATGAGGGTACGGAGCGTGATCACCAAATTTCTAGCGAGCACACGACCGTTATAATACACCTTGCGCATTCACCTACTTTAACATCTTGTCTTGATAGTCCGTTGTCTACAGACTACGTAGTGACAAGTTTAAACATCCCACAGTATACAGACAGATCTCAACAAAGTCTGGATTTGGTGAACAAATCGACCGACAACTGCTGAGGAAAGCATTCCCCAGTTCTCTGGATATGTTGTAAATACAATGGTTATCGTCATTCGGACCCACGTGGGGTTCACGGAGAGAAGTTCTCCGCTAGCGGAGTGCCTATTCAGTGAAAAAACGACCAGTTGGGCATGTACCTTTCAGTGGTGTTGCAGGCTTCCTGGGTTCGAACAACATTACCACTTTGACATATTTGCTTGGCAGTGGGTGCTTTGGAAGGTAAACATTGAAGGGGTTGAAAATTAACAGCCATGCTGGCGGCTATTAATGAAGTCTGCATTTGGCGAAAACACTGGCCAGCAGTAACAAAACTCACCGTTGTCCATGATACGCTTCAACGACATTTCGT
>QNGE01008491.1:0-16697 GCA_008508345.1 Paragonimus westermani | reverse complement strand
TAGTTGATTGGAATTGTCACTTCGGGTTGAAATAAACTTGACAGTATTCACAGTTAAATGGAGCTCTCGCATCAAGATAGAACTTTAGCCAATACTTTTCGAAAAGAAGCACTATATATATGGAGCTCTTTACTGGTGCAAACGGTGTTGCCATGGCAGGGGTATGAATTTCGATCCATGTTCTCAGTAGGTAACCGCTGCACCACACTAGAAGCACCGACCAGCCAGACTGATATGTCCAGTCTAATTCTATAGTTGGTAACGATCAGGTTGCTCAACCGCATAAACAGGAGCCAATTTCCTGTTAACTCCAAACAACAGCCTTAAGATCAGTACTTGTCGGTCACTGTGAAGCCCGCCTAAGACACAACCGATTCATCACAGTCAAAAACTCGGTCGCGTACGATAATTTAATAGTGCTTAATGTGGTCACAAAGATACCTCAGTTAAGATGGCTCGGAATCCACGTTTCCATAATGGTATTGCTATACACTATTGTTGAACACCCAGAAATGAGTAATATGCAATTTATAAAAGTAAAACTGGTCAAAGAATTCCATCTAGACAACTGTTTGAGCAAGAAGTAGTTGGACATTGTACCACTTCCTACAGCACGGATTAAGACGAGGTCATCTGCAATGCAAAGACACTGCACAAAACGGGAGGTAGACGTTAACCGGTTAAAACATAAAATGCATTTCAGCTGTTTGGTCTAGCTCACGCAAGCGCGAGTGTAACACGTGTCTCAATGTGACATCGCGAACAGGACAACACGATGCCGCTAGTTTGCAGGCGTTAATGCGTGTGTGTGCACCCCGACGTAAAATGTCGCATCCTTGAAGACAGACTGTAAGAGCACCGTCAGCCAACCTAGATTTCAGCCAGGATCGTCTGGACAATGTCCCAACCACCAAGTGAAAACAGACACGATACCTCTAATTACACTCAGCCTGACGCTGTTGGTTTAAAAGTTACTCCAGGAAATCCCAAGAGACAGTACTATACACCATAAGGAGGGAATATTTGTTGATTCATAATCAGCCTTCACGGAAGGCGTTTTTTGACCGCTATCATTTGCTTCATGGATACAAAATACCTGACGCATGGACAAAGAAGCGGGATCTCACGTATGTTAGTTGGATTTCAAAAGCCTTTTGATTCGGTCAGTTACCGATCGCCGATGATGAGGGTGGAGATATTAGTGATACCTCGGAGTTCCGTAGCTAAACTTAGGGCCTTCTAAAACGACGGGTTTTATGCCCAAGTTCAAGGTCGAGCACTAGTCCTGTCAACGATGTAACCAAATAAATGACCTGTTCCAGCTGTTTGTCACCGATATAAGATTGACGAGGCACCCAACAAAGAATGAACTTGATAAAATCTATTGCTGGGTCAATAAATGAGAATTTTCCATGAGTACAGGAAATGTTAGCGGCTAAGCTACTGTTGACGAGAGTTTACTCGTCGAACATTTTCTTATGTCCTCATTTGATAGTCCAGCGATGAATTAATATGAACTTGCGCCAATTTCGATTTTATCAGGTATAGGAAATAAAATCAGAATAAGTAAAAGACCGAAAGTGTAGTATGCAAAAATTACAGATGGTCCTGTTACCATCTAAATGATACTGATACGCAAAAGTAACTAGCGCTACTAAAGATCTCATTGTCGATAAAGTTATCGGACCGGGAGTGTTCATGATGTTGTTGGCAAGGATAAGTTAGCAAAAATGAAACAACTAAATAATTAAATGGATAAACTAAAACAAAAGGGATCATACGCATCAAACAGTGAACAAGAAAAACTTATTACTGCCCCATATAAAATGTGAATTAATGTTTACACACTATACAGCAGATAGGCTGACGCTATCTTCAGAACACTGCAATGGATTTCATCAAGTTTGCATGTTATGTTGTTTTCTGATAGTCACCCCATTGCATTCACGTCAGCTGTCAACAAATGACCTGAGCAGTCCCAGTTGTTGAGATAGATGACAAACAATGGTCGTCGTCGAAATCTACTATTGAGAATCCGCTCTCGGCCAGACTAGTACTCGATTCTATTCACTCCACAGTTCAATTTGGCTTCCGATGTGTCTACTGGATGAAGATCACGCGTACGATCAGAGGAGGTGGTAAGCAGATAAGTAGGTTGCAGTCAGCAAATGTAATCGTAGGCATTAGACAATGAAGCTTCACTAACACTGGCCGAACGCTAATTGATCACCTACAGATCATGTGTTTACAACACCGGGCATGCAACATCCCCTAGTAAATCCTGCAGCTGCCGACTGCCTTACCACTGATCTGGGCATGAACTCATCGTCATGTGATTGGATTCATGTGAGTAGCACTCGGTTTCGCATGTGCTCTATCCATGCCACGTCATAGGGCTGTGAAGTGACCAGTTTGGAGATGTGGTAGGTTTTAAACTTTAAACAGATGAAGTTGATCATTAAAGAGATTTTCAAAATACTCCAATGATTTATTAATGCCACCGAGTGCCAGCTATTTAGGTCAACGTGCAAGTAAGACGAGGGGAAGACTTCGCATTTTAACTAAGACAAGATTAATGGTAAATAGAACGATTAGCCACCTCAAATCATTTGCGTAGACTCAGTATTCACAGAAGTGTTTAACGGACAATTGAATAGCACTGAAATCAATCATACAACTGGATATGGCATCAGATATTATGGAATGAAACCCATGTTTCTCATACTGTTGTTTGTTTCGATGATGAAAAAAGATTAATCTGAACAGGCCTGGCTCGGGGATGTACTACTGGTATTATTTTCTAACGGAGGAAGTGCGCACAAGCAGACGTGCTGACGACGGAATCCCGCTAATCCAATGGAAGAACTTTGAGCCTTCGAAGTGGACTGGCCCTATTGAACTACGGTCACTACTTTGACTTCTCTTTGCTAGTTACAGTTGTCTCCACTTATCTAAACCAACATAAGACTTTAGGCTTCCGACAAGTAGGTGCCCCAGTTCACACATGGAATCTCACCGCGGCGTGACTAATTGTCTGGAGGACTAAGATTCTGTGCTGGCCAGGGTGATTCCCTGAATCGAACCCTCTAGAAGATCCCTGAGATTGTTCGTTTATCTTGTTATACAAAGATACTAGATGTACACCTTGTAGGCCGAACTAGTAGTTACTGTGACGTGAATGTGTAGGAGTCCGAGACTCACCATCTTACTGACTTTCATCGGAATTATATCTGGTCAACGCATCGAAACACTTGGGAGAATTAGCAATCTAATAAGCCTTCTCTCATTGCGGAAACTATTTGCTGCTAATTTGTTGGTAAGAAAGATACTGCAGAAATGCAGAAGCTGTGTTGTTTTGTCACAAGTGTGTCTCTAAATTTGTTCACATAATCAAAGTGAACAGCTCAGACTCTATTCAAGAGACGTGTGTTTGTGCACTTTGCTTGACAAGGTCACTTGAAAGTTGGATATGCCATCTTACTGGATAAGCTCTCCGTCGCAAGTCGTACAAGGAGCAAGTCGCTGGGAGAAAAACCTGGAAGGCAACCGTAGGAACAAAATACTGCAATAAACGACAGGTACAAGAAACTGGCTTTGGTTATATGGCAACGGAAGTGGATGTCGGTAACTGGGTGCAATAGCAAACAGATAAAATTCAGAATTCTTGCAGATCGTTGTATGGGCCAGATGATCCCTGGTCGTCAAAACCGGAGATGGAAGGTACTTGAAGGGCCTATCCGGATCTTAAGAAAAAAGACCGATTCTGCAACGCGATTTGAATAAAGGTTTACACGACTTCTCTAGACGAAAATTCTCAAGTTCACCAACCTGAAAGTAGGTTACAGAACTTCTTCAGCACAGATCGTACAAGTTACAAATTACAGAGGACATTTTAAAAGTAACACAAGAGCTACTCTGTTTTATTGCATCTGGAAAGTTTGTTACACGTTACGAACAGAAGTAATACTTTAACAAAAGAAATGCGAACAAGCAAACTCACCACTAGTGCTAAAGTAACCTGTAAAATAGACACGGTGAGCTCACCAGGTTAGTGCGCTCTGTAATAATTTCTTAGATATATACATGAAATCGATATGACAAAATCAGATGAAATGAAGAACAAGATAGATAACTCGAGACCGAAGGTTCATCTTTTGCAGACTATGAGTGATTCTATGTTGTGCTATAAACGACACCGACTCAAGAAAGTGCCGAAGAAACTTGTGATACATTGTTCCCAAGAAGACAAGCCAAACCGCACCTAAACGCCATGTGACAACCGTTAACCAACACAGACATATATTGGAAGCGATGTGAGCAGTGTGTATTTCCCCAAAAGACCATGTACAATGGTGCAGATACAAACTGTGTACTCCAATTGAACGTTGTACAGGCCATAGGTTTTGGGTTTCCAAGTGGCCATAGAGTGTTGGTGGGCTGCTAAGTCGATTGTGTAGGTGAGGTTTTTTTTAGATTAAACAAGGTTTTTCAGAATTTTGAAATTCTCCTGGCTGAAACCCTCCCGAATCAGCTGGGCAGTTTGTAAGGAAGCAACTAGTGGCAAATGTAAATAAGGATCACACACAAAAAGATGACTGAGTAGCTTGATGTTAAGATGTAGAGAATGTGATATTATTAGTTACGCACGATTGGCGTCATGAAGTTGTTCATTCAGAAGAGACCTCAAATACCAATACTTCGACTAGACTCAAGCCAGCGGAGGAGTAACATGTCTCCACGCTAAATCGGATGTAGCAGTGGAACCGCGCTCGATAATGTTATAGTTGAACCGAGTTACCAAATGATCCTACTGTGTCATACCGAATCTTCCAAATGTTCCAAGGGATCTCTTGCCAATGGAGGATTGTTAACTGTATTCGAAATAATTACTCACAAAGGTCAAAAGTAGCCGACCGAATAATCAAGTGAAACTTCATAATCAGTTAAGCTTACTTTGCAATCGGAATGACCACAGATGACTATGTCGTTGACTTTGTTTCGTATGCAGGCCAATTCAAGAGTGCCCAAAACGTTACATTCTTGGTCAGACGAGTTGGCCTGAGGTACAAAATTGCCTGCATTTCTAACAATATAGAGTTGCCCTGGTTGAACAGATAAAAACTGTGAAGGAAAGACACGAGAATCCACACAGGAAATCATCACAGCTACTGGCTGTAGAAATAAGAACGGAATGAGAAACGGAGGTAGTATTATACCGCTTACGCTCTGTAGAGATTTCAGTTGATTTAGGAAAGCCTGCCTGCCAGTTCGCGAATATGTCAAAGCACCTTTCATTAAGATCTCCATAACCATTTTCAAAAAAGCTGAAATAAAGGAAGATACTCAAGGCTAAAACCGTCATAGTATAAATACCAGACAAATTTGGGTGACAAACCAAGAAACCCCAACATCTACATCGCATGAGGTGCGTTACTGTGCAACATAATACACATGTGAGCAGGGCACTTTCCAGGCCACCTGAGCCAAGACAGAGGCATTCGCGATAACCGGTCTAGGATAACAATCGGTGCTATTACCAGTAAGCTATCGATCGACAACAAATGTCAGCAGAGTTAATACGTCCAAACAAAACAATGTGCACGATTCGGGAAACTGAATGCCAGGTTTACAGTTTGAGCAATAAACCTCTAGAGCGACGAGCGATCGAGGCAGCAGTGTCCACCTTCGGGGTTCTCATTAAAAACCAGTCGGAACAGTGATCTGTCTACATGTTCATGTGTTTCTGACAATGACTTTCATTAGCCATCATTTTTATGGGACGTCAAATGAAAGAACGGCTTTATTACTAACACCCTGCGCTGCCAAGCTCGCATCTCAAACCTTACACTAACAACTTATTCGTTGTTTTTAGTCTAACACTAAACAACCAAATTCTCTTCTTTTGTTTTGTAGTTTAGAAGCTCAGACAAGTTTGGATCAAATCGATTTGTTCAAATGTCAGAATTTTTTCATAAGGTTGTTTCTAAGTTTGATCTAAGTTAGATACGTAGGTTTTGTTCGGTTTTCAACCTGAATACTCTCTGGCTCAACCGGGTTGTCATTTTGGCGACCATTTCCCCGACTGTGCCATTCACATGTACACATGTGGACAACCTTACCGAACCCTAGTGCACTTGAGGAGGTATGCAAAAGCGGACCATATGACCCAGTTTTAGCAACACCGATCGTCGACATCTAGTTCAAAACGATAAACAGACGCAAGCTCGCAACCACTTGACTGCAGCGTCACCAGTTGGCAGGCTGAAAATGATTATTGGAATTTGATTGTTAGAAGTCCAACGCAGAATGGAAACCTTCTGTGTGCTTACAGCACTTTCTTTACTCAAAGTGGTTTACTGAACTCTCCTGAGGAGACGGTGAACATCCTGGCGAACCTATCAAGGTGAGTCCGGGGGTGAAAATAATTTTACTGACAGTTCCGTTGATAGAACGGATCGGTATCCGCACCAGAAGATGGTCGAAAGTCCCTCCAAATGATTGGCTCAGACTGGTATTCACATAGACTGCCAAACGTGCAACCAAGCGCGAAACTCGGTGGCGCCAGTTGTAAAGGACATCTTGTAAACAGGCGACAATTTTGACTCGATCATTCCGTTCACTGTTTTGCTACGAGACTCAAACTCAAACGTTCTCCCCATCCATGAAGCTGTGTTGGTGGAACAAAGGCAACCAGTACCATTTGCGCAGAAGTTGATTTACACCGTCCATCTCCCGTGATAAGGAAATTTTCGCCTTAACTTCATTTCATTCAACTACTGCTGTCAGGCGTCTCTGTTATATATTCCGTTTGCTTTTAATACAGAGTTGACCAGATAAATGAAAATGTCAACAAACCTCGACATTTGTATTCAAGATGTTTTGGTGAATTGGATCAGAGTTATGCACTGGATGTAACTTATAAGTGAGTCTATTCTGTGCAGTGACAGAACGTACAAAAACTGAGCATTTCCAACTGTTCTTTGAGGGAGTGAGGATCTTCGTCGGATTACTTAAGTCTGCAATCTTGAACGGAACTTAATGGAGCAAAATTCCGCTTCGTATACTTTTAGGAATAGCCTACCTTGCAATGTTTTTTTCACGTTAAGGCCCGTTACCTTAGTCGGCGTTCAAGCAATTTTAATTGTGTTAAAATTGTTCAGGCGCGGTAACCATATATCTACGTTTTTTAATCAATATGTAAGTGTTAATCATTGGATAGCTCAGTACATTCGGGAAGCGTTAAAATGTCTAAACGTGGAGAACACAAGATTCTGCCAAATTCAAACCAGCACCAATAAATTCATGCCCCTAAACAGAAGCAATCTACTAGTTCAGTTGCACAATCACAGCGGAGGTTTAGAATTGTACAAAGAGGACTGCGTGTAGGCCTTGCTATCTTGCTGTTTGTGGTGTTCACCAAATGCTGTATTCCTGATAAGCAGTTCTATCCAACAGACAAGCCTTATGCGGGCCAGCGTTTGAGCACCTGAGCTGACTTTTGAATTGTGAAACGATAGATAACTGCAAAGTGAGGATGAGCAGGTAGCTTTTCGCTGTGTTGGCTGAACTTTTGTTTGCAAACAAGCAGAATACAAGACGGTTCACAAACGTTCAAGTGTATTTCTGCCGTGATTTCGAGAAATCGGTAAGCTTTTTTGAGCTCTAATGATCGTTCCATCTGTCTTGCTTAAGTGTTCGGATCAGGGCTCATGAGATAAAAACGGGGCCTTGCCGTTTTCTCCAGCAAACGTTCAAAACAAACTGCCTACAATTTCGTCAGTCAACCTATACATGGTATGTTACGCAAGCATAATGTACAGTGAAATACAGGCTCAAATCACCGGTTAAGGTTGACAGGGCGAAATATTTGATAATTCCCTAATGCCGTCAGTAGTAGCCATTTGGTTGTTTCAACCGTTGTTCAACCCATTTTTGTTCTATCACCACTCAGAGAACATCTGTTCACAACTTCGAAGTGCTGTCTGGGAAAATGAACAACAAGAGTATGCAAAGCGCATATCAAACAGTACTGAAAACTGAACCGTCCAGGTCAGCACGGTTAAGTGACTCAAGTGTGTACCTGGAGGAAATCCCAACAGCTGTATAAACTTAATGTGAACAGTTCTGTTCCAAAGAGGCATTGCAGATACGACAAAAGCGGGCTTCTGTTGATCCAGAAGAACTTATGAACAAACGTCGATTGATCCCGATGACTCAGAATGCGACGAACACCGCCATAAACTGGAACGCAGACTTAAAAACAGTCTTGATAAGAACGGTATGGTTTATTTACCCCCAGCAGACCGAAAAGCCGGGAGAAATTCATATCGAAGGATAGCCGTCCTTTTGTAGTAGCGTATGGAGTAGTAATGCATTTTGGCTATCCCCGGCAATGTACGTGATCCATGAGTAAGCATATTTAAGGCTCAATGAACCCTGTAATTCCAGGTGACTACCGCTTTGGTCCGTACTCATTGCATGGGAAAGATTTTTCGAGTTACAAACAGCATTCAGCTTGGAAAGAGGGTGGTTTTAGATATCGCTATCACTCTGAATGAGTAAGGAGATATTGTAGTACGAAGGTCAAGGGTTTTGGCGGTAGCGCTCAAGTGAACCGTATTTTGTTAGGTTTTGACCTAGCGTCCTGAGCATAACTGAGATGGTTGGTCAGAACTGGGTGTTCCTTGATACTTTTTGGAAAGCTTTATCCTCGGGGGCTGTTTTTCTGCATAAAACGACTCTTTGGTTATGAAAACAACCGGAAGTAGAATTTTGAGTAGAAGTAAAAAAAAGCAACTCAGGTCATTGTTGCGGATGCAGGAACAGCTAAATTTCCATGTGCCATAGGCAGTTGCTTACAAAAGGTGCAGGAAGGCGTTTGCCTTAACATGCGCAACGGATGGTACCACCACAGATGAATCAAACTTGGAAAGAAGGCTCTTGTGTTGCATGCAGAATATTGCGTTTTGAAAAGGGTATTTTGTATCAGTGTGGAAGTCACTGTCGAACACGGTGTTGCCCACTTCTGGTCAAGGCGAGAGACAAGTTACTAGTATTCACAAGGAGACTCCTGAGGCAATTAAGAACGATGATGATACATTTAACAGAGAAAGTGGAAGGTCACCAGCCGATTATGAACTTGCGCAGGAAGAAAATGTCTGCTGGACAAACGTTAACAGGTCTTAGGAAGGGGATTCAAATGGGAGATGTTACAAGTATTGGAAAGGGTCTAATGAACTTCCAATAAAAAAGTGGAGCAGCGAGCCACAAATGTTAAATCTCTGCAGACTGGTAAAACCTTGCTTACAGGAGCAATCTCTAGATTTGAAAAAATCACTGGAATAGCTACTGTAAGAAAGTTCAACATGTTGGTTAGAAACATTAGGCAGCTGTTTTGCAGAGAAGTTCGAAAGACAGACTGTAAAATGAGTCATTTAGCAAGCTGGAGTTAATTAATGTTCCCAAACATGTGGGCATCCAAATGTTCTTGAGGTTAGGGAGGTGGCGAGAACATTGTTAAGATCGCAGGCAAGTAGTTGTGGGGCTCGCAAATCCGCGTCACAATGACGAGTTCCTGACTGCAGCAGAAACATTCTGCAATGCCATATGGGGAAAAATTGCGGTAGTGGTGAATGACTCCGCAGAGTGGAACAAACGCAGCAGATGGCCTTCAGGCTAGTGATACACAAACCCCTTAGCAATACGAGTTTGCTAGTGCACATCGATAAGCCATCTTCAAATCAGCTCAAACCGCGCAAAGCGCTGGACTTAGATAGGGCACCCAACGGGTTTGCAGGACCAAGTCCCCATAATGTCATAACGAAAGAGAGTATCACGGAGAATAGCGAAAGCATTCCTTTACACACAACAGTCAAGCGTTCCAAAAAACGGAACGGGCGCTCAGACATGGAATCTAAGTGCGAACTCTCCTCCTCTCGAGAACAATGCAAAGGTTCTTCACGTGGATTGGGGAGCAACTTGCTGGTGACCTATAACTACTTGTGTACTGTAAGAAGAAATAAGGAGAGTTTCGGGCAAAAATCGAAGATCATGATTCCATAGCATTAACCAAAATGCAGCTCGGGCCTGGGGTTGATGCATCCAGCTTCTGTCCTACACTTTATCGTGTTTAGTGCGCTAATCGGCAGGGTGGAAGATTCGCAGAAGATGGCTTATTGGTAACGGAAGTTCAGTTTGAACAAAAGCTGGGTGGTAAATCAATTACGTCTAAAATTTAGGTAATCGTCAGCCTTGTAATGGTACTAAGAGTAGTTGTATTAGTAAAAAATTTGCGGCGAACCACTGACGATAGCCAAGGAGGTTTTCAAGTTCGTGGAGTTTCTTCCAGAATTAAATAGTTAGAAAGCCAAAATCATTTCTTTTGGTGATTCCAGCGTCCCCCAAAGATCAACCGTATGGCAGAGTTCACTTTTTAAAATTTACTTAGATTTCTGGCGTTTATTCAGACGACGATTTCAAATCGACGTTTATAAACCAACATATCATGCGGAGGGCTGGAAAGACACTCAACTTATTGAATCTAGTTATGACCAGGTGTCTTAACCAGGGCGTAGAAATAGATGCAGCCATGAGTAAAAGTAACCATGCGATTATGCAACTGTTGCCCGCAGGTAGTTGGATCGGGCCGACGGATAAGTGATGCAAGTTATAATCCAGAATGAGGCTAAGTGATAGGGAAAATAGAGCAGGCCTCCTGCAGTGGGAGTCTGAAGAAGGGGTGATTAGTATAAAACGCTCCTGGAAATTGATTAAAAGTAACCTTCCAGAATAAGCTGACGTATATGCACTTATGAGTAGATTACAAGGAAGGATACCTCTGTGGTAGAGAAGACGGTCAAGCAAGACCTAGGCAAAAGGTAAGCCACACAGAAGAGCTTTAGGTATGCTGGCGAACATAGTCGCTACCTGGAGCAAGGGAGGTTCCAGATACCGACCAATTACACTCAGAAGGAGCCTAAACCAGAGTGTAAACAAAAGCTAGCAAAGCGGGCATAGATCATCCTAAGATATACTACAACTAAATATAGCCCAAAAGGTCTTCGTAAGCTTCTTTGAGCTGTTTTAAAAGCAAAGGGGTTGCGAATGCTATCTTGAACAAAGAAAGAGCTGTGATCCTTCCTTTGGTTATTTGAAAAAGTGAGCTTTGTTGATTGTGGGGACACTCCGCAACTATCTACTAATGCGGATCTGCCTGTAATGGTGAATATGATTATTACTGGGAAGAGAGTGAGAAAAAAGACAGCCAAGTTGGTAAACACAAGGTGACTAGGCAAGATGGTTCACATTTAGCGTCATTAATTTCACCAGCTGACTTCTTAGAGGGTCGCCTACCTCATTTGCCTGGAGCTTCTTTGAAAAGGACTGGATTGCTGCATGAATGGAAGGTAGCTTCAATTGCTCCTATGTACAGGAAGCCAGCAGGAAAGAGCCTGCATTAGCCGACGTGTTAATCTGACACCTACATTAGTGAAACTAACAAAAGGGTACTCAAGAACATGATTGGTGAGCACGTCGCCATGCACGGGATTTTGACAGCCAAACAGCGTAGTTTTGTGAAGAAACGATCTAGTCTAACCAATTTGCTGACATTTACTGATGAAATCACTAGAAAGTTAGATATGGAGAAAGGTAAAACTGTGCTACACGGACAGTAAAGAGATCTTTGACTGTGCTAGCGATAGGATTCTTTTGAAAAAGCCTGAAGCGTTCAACCCATCATCACAGATTTTGAAGTAGGCAACAGCTTACCTCCAGGATTGAGGATTTTACGTTCACTTGGAAGGTGCCCACTCAAGTTCAGTTGTCGTGAAGTGGAATTTCACAAGGGTCTATCCTGGAGCTTTCAATATGCTTGACTGATATGAGCAAATTAGCGCCTTGCCTGCCTTGCAATTGGTGTATTTCCGCAGACGACGTTATGCTAGTCGGCTATGCAAACAAATCACTGAAGAGAACTTACCAGTGGACAGTAGTGAGTAAACCACCACTAAACGTGAAAAATGTAAGCAGTTGTTGAAAACGAAAGTAGAGGCTCCTTTCAAACACGTGGTAGGGCCGAGAATTTTAGTCATCCACTAACGAACATTGAAGATGGAAGATATGAAGACAAACCCAAACTGCAGGTGTTGCTCGAAAAGCTGATATAGCTCTATTACTGCTTTAAAAATATCTCATCTGTAGCCAGATGTTCTTGTATTCATTTTTAAGGCGTGTGTGCGGCTGCATCTTGAATATTGTTTGTAAACCTGGAGCCCATTCTGTTTGAAGGGTGCAAAAGCGCTAGAAAGAGTACAGAGCTGATTTACAAAGCTATTTGTAACACTCAAGATTGTGGACTATCAAAGCCGACTAGCTTATTCGGGCTTACGCTTCCAGGAGGGAGGACGCAACTTCATGTATTTGAGTGAGACCTTCAAACATCTAAATCGTTTGAATTGCGCTGGTGAGTAGCTGTTTACCCACAACCACACCCGGCGCTTCGGAAGCGTGATTGGAAAACAGGTGTCAACAAAAAAGTTTGGGCTCACTTTTTCCAATACAGAGTGGTGACCGATTGTAAGAAATTGTCAGCGAAAGTGGTACTAGCCGGGAGGACGAGTGATTTCACGCACAAACTTGATAACTGAGGTCACGAAAGTTAGTCTGAAAACTTCTTTACGCTTCTGTTTTCCGTCTTTTCCATTTTTCTTTTATTCCATCAGGAACTGAGCGACTCCCCACAAATTGATTCATCTTTTTTATTATCTATTCGTGGACCCTAGCAACTTGACAGACAAACAAGGTCTAAACGTGACAAGGAAGTATCAATATCGACATTGAGTCCACAAAAAATCTGGCAACTCCAAGTAGCACTCAGCCCAATTTTACGTGGGGCTAAATGAGGGCAATCGGGGAGCAAAATTGAGCATTGTATAGGAGTGGGTTTTTCATGATAAATATGCGGCGTTCTATGCTGTGCATTTATTGCATTCTCTCCGTTCATTGTATTGACATCATGACGTCAATACAATGCCTACATGTTAAAATATATGATTCCCTTGTTCTGATCTAATGCCTCACCTTTTCATAAAGGCTTATGCTTGGCGCAGCTTGACATGCGATACCAGTTTGTTTTCATGCCCATTCCTGTGCTGTTATCATGTTATTGCGTAATATTGATTACATTAAGCAGATAATAAGAAATCGCCGTTTGGTGTCATCTATTTATTAAAATCGGAAAATGTTCGTGCAGCCGAATTCCATTCAAGATTTCAACTTCATGCTGCAGATATGTTTGGGTCACACTTATCAACTTTTGATGCATTTAAGATTCCCACGCGGAAGGTTTCAAGATTAAACAAAGTTTATTGGAAGAGTTTTGTTGTGCACAGACGGATGGAAGCAACAGACTGATATACTTTGGCACCCACTAGCCAACTAGAAAAGGGTTTGCTGGCCGTTTTTACTGATGCTAACATTAGGATCACTGTTAAGCTGATCTCCCCGAAGAGAAACAAGATGGGTGCTGTCAGGTTTGTGCAACGTACGCGTACGTGAAAATGTATTCTCCGTATCGGAATGTGTATTACTAACCCCATCAGAAGCACCGTTGAGACATTTTGCTTCGACGTCTATAACGTTGTGTAATGTTTACCCTCAAACTTCTACAGTTCTCCAAGGCACATGGCACTTCCCTAACTATGTCCGTTGTGTCACCTTATACCACGCGGACTTCTAGCAGCGACGTTGCTCGGTTTTCAGCAGTTAACGGAATTTTCAAAAACATTCACCACTGACCCCACCACCCTGTTTCCAGAAGCTGCATCAGCGTTGAAGATACGTTTCGTATATACTGAGACAGCCATTTGAGCATCAATGGGGAAAATCGGACAGCCATAATGTTCAGACAAGCTGTGTGGGTTAGATTTGATGCGATGGCTTCAACCGGCGGGCTCCATTTTCGTGAAAACAGCTAGAAGATGCGAATTTTTGCGAGGCTGTTTAATTCCACTTGTCTTGAACTGGGGGTACTTACAATTGTGATCTCCTGTGTCAAATATTGGCCATCGCGTTCAGTGTGAATTTCTTAAAGTAACTAAGCTGGGTTTGGGTAAATGGAAAGCATCAGGCCAGTAAACCTAAGATCATGAAGGCTACCACAGGTAACAAGACATTTTTCAGTCAGATTAATCATTTTCAGATGTGGTTTCTAAACCTGCTTCCAGCGGAGCGACGGAGAAGGGATTGGATTGGGAGGTAAGAAAGTGGTTTCATAACGCTTCGGAACGCGAAGTGATAGAAAACGGGGAGTTAAAACTGCTGGTTCCTAACTGTTATTTGTCAAATATCTATGTTAATGAGACATGTTTATAGGTACATGTATATGTATGTCTGTACGCGTACATGTATACATTTGAAGAGCTGTTTTCAGATTTTTATGCCGCCAACCGAGTCCAACCACAGAACTTGACAGTATGCTGCATGAGTTAAGAGCAGTTGCCACATGTAGTACAGAATGTTACGTATTATACATAATGTGCATCATTATGTTAAGTGACAATATATTTCTTTTCATCTCACCTTTCGAACTATTGGAATACATGTATGTACATTACAAGTCCACAAGTCAAGTAAAGTGGATCACTATCTATGACTGTGTATGTATGACTGTAGGAGGACAGCGAAATCGGATGTGTAGGTGAGCTTTTGCGCAGTGAAACATTTTTGAGGCCAGCTTCCATTTTCCCATGGGTCTCCTGGCGACAATTATGTCATACCCCTTTTTTATCCATTGCTCGCCCCAAAAGCCCCCCAAGGGACCATATGGGGGTGTGCTTTTACGGATGTAACCATAGTCAACATCCTCTACACCAAGTCATCATCTTTCCACTTTTCATCTTCCGCCAGTTGGTCGCGGCGTCCGTAAAGAGTGCTCGAATTGGCAGATGACTATCTGGCATCCCTTGACACAACAAACACATGGTCGGCTCCTGCATGTTGGTTAACATCTAGCCCAAAGTTGGTTTCACGAAAAGCGAATCGGATAAGAACGAGAAACGTTTATTACCACACTCATTCTCTTTGTTTGACGCATCCCTAAAATTTTCTGAAACATTACAACGTTTTGTTTAAACGTGTTCCAGACTACCACCACATTAGTCAGGGATTCTTTTGACCATGGTCATAAGGCGTTTCAAGATGATTTTCCTATGGACTGAGATGAGGCTTTATCCTCTTCAACTGTTGCAGCACAGTGAGGCTCACGAGGATTATAAATACAAGACACTGTACATATCCTGTCATCTGTCGCTAGTCCTGTCACCTGGAGTGGTCGCATTAATATTTAAAATTATTCCTCCGAAAGTGTGCTGCTGTAGTAGCATGCCCATGCAGGCACCCTGCGAACAGAGTTAGAACTGCGGAATCGGACCCTTCACGGGGCCCGCGCTAGCCAATGTGGGCAAAATAATAACTCTTCGCTTTTAGTAATAGCATGCTTAATCCTCTCAGCTCTTGCTTACCAACCGACCGGTGAATTAATTACTGCACCCCGCTCTGTAGAGTGCGGCATAACCATTTTTCTTGTCTCTAAACTAAGACTTATAAGTCCCAGCTCAAGGACGAAAAACAGGGTACCAAAACTGTTCATATTAACACCTGAAATTTGCTCAAATGGTTTTAAACAAAACAAATACTTCATCACTCGCTTCTATGGACTATACTTGAGCCCATCAACTAGCTCTAGCTGACCCGCATTGCTTTCAGCTTTGGTTGAGGACATATACTACTAGATCAACCGATTAAGGAGCAAAAAATAATTTGCAACGAGTTCTCACCCTAGCATTCAACAGTACTATGAACATTAAAAAATGCAGTTACTTCTACAGCTAGCAGGACCGTTCTATCAGTGTCCCATTAACGTCCTACGCGTGTTCCATAAGCGTCCCGCGAGTGTCTTATGAGCGTCCGAACTGAACATATTTACTAACGCATTGATTTCAGGAAGTTCAGAGATTTGTACACGGGTTCAAGGTCGGGCCCAAACTACCCGCATTCAGTCAGTTTGTTCATTTCGATGTCTGATGGTTTTCCGTTGACCTGAATGGTAGTCATTGAAAACAAGGTGCGCACCGCTCTTGGGAATACAGAAAGTAACAAGAACAAGGCAAAATAACAATCCTGGAAAACAGAGTGAATTTCTGATTCAGCAGTTTCTTAGGTAGATGTGTATCCAATAACATTTTGAGACGGTTCCTAGAAGAGCAACAAATTGATGATCATGATCATTAGTATACTAGAGTGCCTATATGCACTTTATGTGGTCTCTGCAGACCACATTAGGCCTCACTGGCTCTGATCAGCCATAAATGCATCGCAATTACCATAGCTTTAGTTACGGTCATCCACTACCGCTGTTACAGCTGTTTCAGCATCTAGATGTCTCCATGGGGATGTCACCAAAATAAACTCACATATGTGAGTTTATTTTGGTGACGTCAGCTCACTGACAACCTGATATATGATAATGATACAAGTGCACAACATAAAACCAGACACGTCAGGTCTAAAAACTCAGCGAATAATAAGGTTAACTTACATCACCGAAACGCTGCGCGTTATCCGCTACACGAAAGCCATATTTAATCCGAGCACTGTTTTTCGAATGAGATATCGCGAAAAAAGCTAAACAGTTAAAC
>QNGE01008490.1:0-16708 GCA_008508345.1 Paragonimus westermani | reverse complement strand
TAATTGTGTATCGTTGATGGCTCGAAGAAATGGGTGATAACGCCGAATTCGGTGAATTGGCACGGTTCATACCGTTCAGATCATGTATAGGTGAGCACCGTACCTTGCCTACCGTGATTCTGATACATCTTACAGGCTTCTGTCTATACACAGGTGAACGGTGCGTAACAGATTTGGTGAAATGATTTGAAAGATCACTCATGACTACTCCTTAATGACAATGCCATCATGAAGGTGTTTAGGTTTAATCTGGGAGAACAGGTTAAAATACCAATATCATTTGTCACTGTATTTATCGTTCAAGTAGACAGACGGTTTTGACCCTCCGGGTGTTTTCCTTCAGTTCTGTTTCGTTCCTACGTTTGTGCAACGAGGAAGAAGTCTGGGATTATGTTGCGGTCATTTTTTCTTCAGCATGTAGAAAATTTGTATAAGCTGAATCATGACAGTCGTTGATTAGTTGTGAAAATAGCATTCTCTAAAATTCTCACTTGCGTTATGACATTGGTACAGTGTATTTTCCTCATGCAAAACACATGGTATTTGTGAGGCCACCAAAAACATCATTCGATCTAGAAGCTTAAACCTGGGGAGAGCTGTACTCTACACAGCGTCAGATGTGCACTGAGAAACGGGGCTTATCGAAAAGAAAGAAGCTACGACAGAAGTTCGGAATGATGAGAAGAGCTGATAGGCGAAAGCGAAAACTTCAATAACTCATGTACTAAACATTGTGCTAACCGTGTGGCAGTCCACTGCATTTCACTTGCATAAACACTCTTGGGTTGCCACGTATTCCAACAACCTTGCTATTTATTTTGACCGTTGGCATTATTGACACTGTTTCACTGCGTGTCTGCGCGCTCTCTCTCTCTTTTGTACCGCCGTCCAAGGTAAAACGAATATTTGGTAGTGTCTTGCTTACAGCTCATTTTCCCACTCCATTTGTAATATACGCCGTTGTTCGTTGATCGATTTTGTGGTCCATCTATTGTGGTGAATAGGTACGGTCCTTGACTTAAAAAAGTTCCATTCCCCAACACACACATTTTTGTCAATCAGGTTTTCTGACAAACAGTGAAGTGTTACTTTTTCTATGTAATTACAGTGTGTCTGAAGGTAGCGAGGATGTGCTAGACACCTGTTGCGGGCTACAGTGGATATGATGGCAAACAGCACCAAAGAGATCCACTATCCCACTTCACATGTTAAATGTAAACTGCAACGACATGCGGAAACTTGGAGGTAACAATTGTCTGAAGACGACGGCCACGAAACAAATCTCATAAGTCCACAGACAATGGCTTTTAAGTTAAGGGACCGCTTGCGTAAGTGATTTTATTGGTTAGTAAACGCACATATTGGTCAAACCTTGAACGCATGAGTACAAGGTTTGAGAACAAAGTTGTCCGGTTCCAAAATTTAGTCACTTTATATTTAGAAGTATCTTTCGTCAGTGAAATATAGGGCATACCGTCCGGTGACAAATTGCAGCCCATTAAGTAAATCAGACAGAAACACAAACCTAAGCATGAATTGTGTGTGTGTGTCATATCGAGGTGACATTTTTCGGCAAAACTAACGAAACAACTAACGGCTCCACCAGATCCCCTCAATGATAAATACATCGGCCTCACACTTAGTATTCCAAAATTCTTAGAGTAGGGGAGGAAATGGTGAGATGTTCCGTTTAATGACCTCGAATCTTGGTTGGACCGATGGTGAGTACTTCACGATCCGCGTCTCAATACTATAAGCATTCTAGTAACCGCTTGTGGAACACTATGAGTGGTGCGAAGATTACAGACCACCACACACAATCAGAATGACGTATTTAACCACTGGCTCCATATCGATTGTTCATATGGTGAACCGTGTGGTTATCTGTGTAGGGAGAGGTTCTTTTGGCATTCCGGAAGTTACAACTTCCTTCGCTTGGTCACCTCATATTGATGACAGATATATAAGTGTTAGCCGTTTACTCAGTTCTTTACCGAGATCTGTTTTAGAGATATCTGCCTCTATATGAAAGATAACTGTTCTAATATTTGCATTCGGAAACGCAAAATAAGTTCCCCAACCATCACCAGGAGAAACAATTGCACATGTGCTCCTGTTGAGAGTTGGACTCAAACCATCCGTTCAGTACTTACTACGATCACCATCGATTTGTAACAAGTTCCATGTTTTTACATTATTGCCAGGATGAACAGTGGTGCAACGAACGGGCTACGAAATAGCTCTGCAGCACGTAGATAGACACAGTCCACCTACTACTGCAAATTCGCCAATGCTATCGCTGCAAGGGTTCGAAATATTGTTTTTAAGGACGAAATCGGTCATAGAATGTCGATTTGAAGATTAACATCAAGAAGCCATACAAATCACCGAGGCATGTTTCCAATAATGTAGGACCGAGTACAGTCTCCAGGGTAGCTTTAACGGAGGTGGAGGCAAGAAAAGTGTAATCGCGTCGTATTTTAACTCTCATAGACTTAACGTCCTTGGAACGTTTTATCCGGTGCAACTTCCTATTCAGTGCTGTAGACGGCCATCGTGTGTGCTAGAAGGCCACATGAGACAAAGTTAATTGCTTTGGATAGATTTAAAGAAGATTCTGCCTAAGCTAGGGCCACTTTCAACAACAACCATCCAACAGTCTAGCACGATAGCTCTACTACCCTTGCGTGTTTTTAGGTTCACTGTATCATTCTGGCCTAATTACCAATGATCGTACAGCTTCTACAAGAATCACGGCTTCAATCGTGCTTCTTGCTTATCTGTTTTGCACGCACACTTTTGTGTACGTCTCACACAGGAGGCGTGATATGTAGTCAGTACTATTTTCTCTAATCATACAACCTATAATAAGCGGTGTCTGCCGGCTCATTCGTCTAACGACCCATCTATTACTCTATTCTTCAACGTCTTTCACCTTGCACCTTCCAAGTGGTGCTCAAGTTAATCGAAAATTCTAGGCGAGTTTTGCTTAAAGTTTTTTGAGTGCCGTCGAATGGGTTGTAGTCCACTTAGTGTTAATCTTTTCCTTTTATGGATGTTGCTGATGCTCACAGACTAGAACTAGCTACTTATCATGTTTCTAAACACTACTGGAAATATACAATTTTCTTCTAGAACCCACCGCATTCTTTTGGTTTGGTGCATGTTGAGACTACGGCTTTTTGTTCTGAGAACACTCGGAGGTAGAAGCATTCTACTGGTGTGGGAATGACTACTCACCATTGGTATTATATGAACCACATTTTTGGAGATATGTATATCACGCTTTGTTTTTAACGCAGGAATGATCGCTTTGTTGTTGATTCTGACCGGTTTTATGGTAAACTCGTTGAAGTAGCTGCCTGTGTTGCGTGCTTGACCATTGCAATGTGTTTTATAGAAAGCTGGTGGCCACGTTCCTTGTCGTTAATTGCCCCGTTATCGTTGAACCCTCTTGTTTCATTCGAAATATTCTCGGTTGAGATTTCGAAACTTCCTTGCCTGTGGGATTCAAGGAGAGGTTCTCCGCTGGATAACCTCCTTTCTTGGTAACATGACTTTCGTCTCCATCCCCAGTCTCTGTGGGAGTCCCTCAAGTATCTGTACTTGGTCCATTGTTGTTTCTGATCTACATTAATGATCTCCCCGAGTTGATCTCTAGCAACACCCTCCTTTATGCCGACGACTTAAAAATCTGGAACGCCTGTGACCCCAATGCATTGTAGATTGACCTTGATCGTATTAAGTGCTGGTCAGATGACTGGAGTCTCCCTCTAAACCACAGTAAGTGTGTGCACATGTCACTCGGAGGAGACTCCAGGAACTTATTTGTGATACATGGTGCACAAAGTGTAGTACACATCACGAAAGTAGACCTCAAAAAAGACATATGGATCTGGCTATCGTCTGGTTTGTCCTTCTCTTATCATCACCATCTGGCTGCCAAAAGGGGTCTCACGACTCTCAGGATGGTCAAACGAACCTTCCCACGGATTGACAAGCGCGCCTTTCGCACGCTTTACAGAGTCTACATAAGACCATTGCTTGAGTATGCCAATCAAAACGTCTACACCGGTTTGAAGAAGGACATACTCGCCATTGAACGTGTTCAGCGAATAGCCACCAAAATGGTCACTGGCTTACGGCCTCTATCCTATGAGTCCCGCCTTGAAATTCTCGGTCTTTATCCACTTGAGTTTCGTAGACTCCGCGGCGACTTAATTCTCACACACTTTCTCTTTAGCCCAGGACTCGTGTAACAATTCTTCATCCTAATAAGTGATAACAGTCGAAGAGGTCATCTCAAGAAGCTCTATAAGCTTTGACCTCTGACCTTCCTAAGACAACTGTTCTTCTCTTATAGGGTTATCAACTACTGGAACGACCTCCCACTAGAGATTGTTAGATGCACTTCTAAAGAACGTCTCAAAGTGTTATTGGATTCTCACCTACTTAATAAACCGTTAAATCAATAATTTATCCTGTTTTGCTAGATTATTATTTTACTCTGTTCTTGATACTTTCTGTAACCTCCAAGAGCGGTGCTACACCCTGTTTTCAATGACTGCCTTTCAGGTCAACAGAAAACCAACGGACATCGAAACGAACAAACTGACTGGATCCGGGTAGATTGGGCCCCCAGCCTCGAACCCGTGTACAAATCGCTGAAATCGCTTACTTACTCGTGAAACCCTTCAAAGTTCAAACGGACCACCAAGCACTGCAGTGGGTTCGCAACTTTTGAGAGCCGGAGGGTCAAGTAGCACGTTGGTTGGAATATTCGCAGGATTACGACTTTGACTGTATCTATCTCCCCGGCAGCCGTCACACGAATGCTGATGCGTTGTCGTGCTTTCCCACGGAAACTGTGAACGCTATGTTATCCACACCATCAGTTGGGGTTACGTGGGCACACTATCAACTGAATGATCCGTACATTTCTAACACCTACCGTCGACATCTTGATGAAAACCAAAAACCTATTGGTCGCGAAATAAAGGGCAGATCCCCGGAAGAGCGCTGCTTGTGGTCACAGTGGGCGAATTTGCGAGCTATCGATGGCGTATTGTTAGAGCCAAACGAACATACAGACTAATCGTCCCATCTGGTAAGGTTTCAAAGGTTGTCCGAGAGGTTCATGTAGAACTTGAACATGCGAGTCAGCGAAGGAGTGAAGCAGCTGTTCGACAGCGCTTTTCGTGGCCGAAGCTACATGATGATGTTGTTCGCAACTGTGCCAACCGTAACATCTGTGCACAAACCGAATTCCTCACTGTAGCTCCCAGGGCCCCGCTTCAAACGGTTGCGAAAGTTGGCCCCAACTACCGTGCTGCAATTGATGTGATGGGACCACTACCGACGTCGAGGAGGGGAAATAAATATATTCTTGTGATTGTCGACTATTTTACCAAATGGTGTGAAGCATTTCCGATGCCAAACCAAGAGGTTTCCACAATAACACCGCTGTTCGTAAACGAATGCACTCTGACCAAGGCGCTGCGTTTGAAAGTCGCCTCCTAAAAGAAGTATGTCATATGTCGCGCATACACAAAACCCGAACAATTCCTTACCACCCTCAGAGTAACGGTTTGGTCGAGCGAACCAATCTTACTGTAATTACGATTCTACGTGTCCTCATTGAATCACACCAGTCAGATCGTTGGGACGAAATCCTGCCACAGTGTCTCTTAGCCTATACGGCTGCCGTCCATTCGAGTACAGGGTACACGCCTTCGTTACTAACCCTAGGGCATGAACTACGCTTGCCAATTGAATTACTAACACCGCTGGCGCCAGCCAAATGCATCGGTTTACCAAATTATGTCAAGGAGCTGGGTGAACGGTTGAGTTGCCTGTAAAATTGCCGCCCAACATCAGTCAAAGTCGCAACACCATCAGAAAAGCTGTTATGACCGTACAGCAAACGGATCAGTTTACCGCATCGGAGATCAAGTCTGGTTGTACAGAAGAGAACCAACATTGGGGGCTGTAGCATTTTAAACAGCACAATTCTCATTGTTTCTCACATATTTTTACCTTCCTCAAATTAACACTCGTTTAAGTCATGTGAGTTGATAAGTATTTCATCATCAGCCGTAACAGCACTAGCGATCCAGTAAGCGTTGACTGCTTAAAAGTGGTCTATGTGGGCCATACAGTCTTTCCGACCTAATCCATCCCACACCACCCACAAACACTTTCTGATACCACTACTCCCGCTGAGGACGTGCAATTCTTTCATCTCCCTCCACCACAAACACGTCGCGGACGACCGCACAAACCACCTGTCCGTTTTGCAGACTACTTAGAGTAATGTCATTAATCTTTATTTCAAGCGATTTCATACCCAAACTAACGCTCTAGGGGAGAGTTCTGTAGCATTTTGTACAGCACAATTCTCATTTTCCCCACACTTTTTACCTTCTTCAAATTCACATGCACACTCGTTTAAATCATGTGAGTTGATTCAGTTAACAAAAATACACACACTTCCAAGGTCGCGAGCCCTGTGTTCTCTCTCTGCGTTCTTTGTCACGTGTGTACGGATTTTGGGAGAGTTAACGGCCAACGGAACCCCCATTTATTTCAGCGGATTTCCAAATTCATCGGTCGTCGGAATTACCTTCGTCGTGACTTCTAAAGTTACGTGTAACTATACGACAGATCGACTGGATACTTCATTCCGAGTGGTGGAACTTTAAACGACACCTTCACGAACTACTGTGAGTCAGCTGTTTTCATCTTTTATCACTTTTTGATCTTGTATTCACACCAAAACTGTATATAGCGTTTAGATCCACTACAGGGCTGCCCACAAATTCCATTGCCCGTGGCTAGGTCCATTCGTAATTGTGCACGTGCGGTCACCCACTGTATATGTAATTCGTGACACTACAAACCCAACAGCGGATGTACTTACTGTACAGAAAAAGCAATGGACCAAACACCGATCCTTGAGTGACTCCCACAGAGACTGGGGATGGAGACAAAAGGCCTGAATCGGTTTTTACTCTGAAAGTCCTGTTACCAAGAAAGGAGGTTATCCAGCGGAGAACCTCTCCTTGGATCTCGTAGGCTTCTAGTTTATGCAACAGTGGACCGTGTGGGACACGGTCGAAGACTTTGGCAAAATCGAAGAAGATAGCATCCGACATATGACCATTGTCTTTAGCCTCTGTTAGACTATCCATGATGATTAACATATTTGTTATACATGATCGTTAGGGAAGAAAGCCATGCTGGATCGAAGATAAAAGGTTATTCGAAAAAAAATGCTTAAAGATAGTGCGTTTTAACAGCCGCTCCATTATCTTGCATGGGATGCCGGTAAGGCTGGTCGACCGATAACTAGCAGGAGAGTGACGATCGCCTGTTCTAAATATAGGTGAGACAGTGGCCTCTTTCCATGCCTCCGAAAGAGTGCCTGTCCGAAGTGTCTGTTCGAACAGATCAAAGAGAAACACCGCCAAACCGACAGCCGCTTCTTTGAGGATCCGGGGTTGGATCTTGTCTGGTCCCATGGCACTATAAGGATTGATCTTAAGCAAGAGATCCTGAACGTCGGACACAGGAAAGTCAGCTGTCAGGATGGGGTGTTGGAAGTGTCTCCGCAGGAGAATTGGATGCCAGTTTGGCAGATCCACATTGTAGACTGATGAGTAGTATTCTCTGAACACCTCGGCAACCACTTGGGGGTTGGAGGAGGTTTCCACGTCGGGAAGCCGCAGAGAAAGCGCTGAAGGCTAAGTTTTTCTCTGGCGTCGTATGTACTTGAAAAGAAAATTCTTATTCTCGTGAGCTACCTGTAGGATTTTAGACTGTACGTGTTGGGTGTGTTGCCGGATTTCCCGCTTGCACCTGTTTCGTACAGAGCGAAAGGCCTCTAGATCCTCTGGCCTATCCATTAGCTTCTGCTTAGAGAATAGGCGAGAAGGTGGCGTATGTTCCGCGGAAGCGGTGCACGAGAGGAGAACTTCCATAGTTTTCGAGGAACAAATGCCTCATCGGCTTCGTGAATGGCAGCTTTAAAGGAAAGGTAGTTCAATTTCACTGAGTCGGATGTAAGGCTGAGTGTGCTCAAGAACGTCCTTAGTGCGTTAAAGTCTGCTTTTTGGAAGTTTCGGAAAGAAGCCTTCGTTACAGCGTTTTGGAGCCAGTAACAGATAAAGTCAAAGTTTAGTAGCATGTGGTCACTATGCCCTGGCGGCGTTTTGATGACCGCCCTATCTACCAGGTGAGCCTCGTTCGTAATGAACAGGTCGAACAAAGAGGATGACTGTCCTGGACGGTGCCTTGTAGGTAGATCGACATGTTGCGTCCAGGCTATCTCATGGATCAACATTGCCAAGGGTTTCGTGAACCCGCAGCCACAGTCCTCATGAGAAGCCGCCATAGAGTTGAGTTTAGGTGCGCTGAAGTCACCCATAATAAGAAGATGGGAGAAACGCTGGGCAGACGTGAGTCTGTCTAAGGTAGCAAGGATGGCTTCGTCGTCGGATGCACTGTATGACGGCGAACGGTACATAACACCGACAAGAAGCGTGTCACGTTTACGAATTTGGAGTTTGGTCCAGAACGTGTTGCATTTCTCTGGGAAGGTAAATTCCCCTACGACAGCTGGCACTGGGAGCTTCTGGCTTAGGAAAACGGCGAAACCTCCCATGCGTCCACGGGAGGAGTCCGTCCGGGATAAAGAGTATCCAGCGACATGCAGTTCATTGTCACTGATATCCGCGGAAAGCCAGGTCTCTGTTAATGCAAGAATGTGAGGGCCAGTGTTGTGGGCCAGCTGTCTGATTTCTGGTAGTTCGTTAAGAAGGCTCAGACAGTTGGTGTACACGCACTTTAAGGCTACTTCTTCGTTTGGCTGGGTGCAAAAAGAGAGAAGTGCACGAGGGAGAGCTTGAGAAAGTAACCTTGGTAGTGAAGGGGGTTGTGTAACTGGCGGCGTAGTTCTGTGAGCCCCCTTGGGAGGTGGTAGCCGTTTCATCACAGCCTGGGCATAAGTGAGCATCCCTGTGGGACGCTTCGTCCGATTCTTTTGTCCCAGGGTCGATGACTTTCGGACCGCTCTTGTTTTCAGAGCTTTTGGAGGGTGATTTTTGGTTTTGCACCGTCGAAAATTTGGATAAAGTTGTGAATGAGAAGAGCGTGTAGGACGAAATGGCCCCGATGCAGCTGGGGAGAGAGCCGCCGAAATGCGACATGTTTGGGCCATTTTGGATGCAGGGAGATCCCAGCAGACTCACTGGGCTGTAAAGCTTAGGAATAAAATATACTTTTAACGGCCGTTTTTTGTGAGATGATTGGGGGTCTAGAAGAGTGATGGTCCTCAACATCTTTGGGATCTGTTCTACCGGCCCCCTGCATATCCACAGGCGCTTGACTTTCCAATGAGATAGTGGCAGTGGCTTCTGAAGTGTGTGCTTGGGGTGGTTCGTCCCAGGACACCGGTCCCCTCTTGACAGCAGGGATAAGGACCTTAACGCTAGCCTGGAGTTTGGGGTCAGCCTTAATGCATAACCTTGTTCTAGCAAGCTGAGAGCGCTTCTGCCGCTCCTGCAGTGAGCGATCCAGAGAGACTCCCCTGAGGTTAACATGCTTTTCCTTTAGTTCAACCGCTTTTTCCAGTACTTCCTCCGTGCTGATCTTTGTGGGTAACGTCACAAGGAGTCCCAGGGATTTCTTGGTAGCTTTGTAGCGAAGTCTGCTGGCGGAAACCATTTTTGTAGACTATGGAGGGAAACAAGCGTTTAGTACCGCCCTGGCTTGTTCCCCTGGAGAGAGTGTAGTCGGAAATCGTCCCCACAAGACAAGCATCTTCTCCCGGAATGCTCTGTCCTTCAAGCTCGTCGCGACTTCCTCAATTTGAGCAGTGGACAAAGCCACTGCCTTGCGAGCAGCTGCAGCGCCTGGAAGGGCCAGGCCAAGGTACTCATTCAACGAGCTCAGTTCTGACTTCATGTCAGATAAAGTTCTCTGAGTATCATTCAGGGCTTTTTCTACCGTGGCTATCTGTGCGCTTACATCTTTAGACGCCTTGTAGTCACACTTGCACGCGCCTGACTTCTGCTTGCTCGGGGAGGCGAGTGAAGGATCTACCGTGGCCTTCAGTGGGGTGCAGCTCTCTCGGAAGAGACAGCTCATACAGATAAACGATCTTTTTGAAGAAGTGAGCAAGGCGTACTGGTCCCCTCTGAGGCCAGCACACCTAAAGTGATACCAGTGTAGGCACGTCTGGCATTGCAGCCGAAACGACCACAAGCACTCGATACCTCCGATCCACCGATGCTGCTGGAACTTGTACGTGTCAGTGTGTTATAGTCTGTGAGTAAATATGACAGTTGTTAATGGAAAGGAAACACGAGGCTAGAAAATAATACGGATACTATCAAACACAAATAAGCTAATACACAGTGATTTATGCTATTCTTCAACGAACAGCAATGATCGAATACAATTGTTTTTTGATGCACTGGGCACCAAGATAGCAAAAATATGAATAGACAATGACAGCGAGAAAATTTGAACCAAATTTCGAGTTACCCGCTCTGAAGCTTCCCTTAGCCACCCAAAGCTCCAAACTTAGCATACTAGAAGGCAGCAGTTAGATTTGTAGGGCTCTCCTAAGGGCCATTTACACAAAGATTCCGAACGGACCTTCTCCTCGGTCTGTGGAAGAAAATTACGGTCAGGACAACCTTTGAAGTCGGAGACCGACAGTGCCTGCTAGCAACCGCCAGTCGATTTTGCGAGCATCCCATGCAACAAAATAGAATTGCTGGTAAAACCGTACTACTTAGGGAGTGAGTTTTCCTCTTTTTCTTAGCATGACTACCTCCCTAGGCGGTCACGCACAACAAACATGCTGATGTTCATGGGTAGCCTGACGGAGGTTAAAGACGATGGTCTAATCTCATACGTCATTTTCCTCGATTTCGCTGAGGCATTCGACGGTGTTCCGCATGGTTCCTGAGGCATAGGCCAAAAGCTTGTGGCATTCAGGGGACGGTTGCTAGATTGATTACTTCCTTTTGTGAACTAGTAGAGTGAAAACCGGGTATGACCTTCAACCAACTCCTTCCAGATTTCTGCGGATGTTCCTAAAGAATAAATGTGTCGTCCTCTAGTGTTTCTTATTAACACCGGCGACCTTCCAACAGCGATCATTTTCCAACTGACGACGTACAAACCCGGAACTTTAACAATTCCAATGCACCACAGACAGATCTTGACCGGACTCATCGGTGGGTAGGTCACTTGAGTCCCTCATTAAATGGCAGTTAAGATGCACATGTCATCCGGTGGAGATTCTGGAGCTTCCTCTCTGTCTTATGTTGCACATAACACAATAGGTATAACAAAACTCATCCGGAAGTAAGATTTGGGTTTCTCACTGCTGTCGAGTCTATCTTTAGCATGTAGTCTAAAAATGGCCTAAAAAGGGGTTTTCTACAATTGGAACGTTAGAACGCTTTTATTCTCGCTCAGATGAGAGGGCATTCAAAGGGTTTCACAGGGTTTACGTAGGGCTACTGTGTGACAACGCCAAATAAGGCATGCACACCAGCTTGGAGAACGGCATACTCGTTGCCACGCTTGTTCTGCGGGCGGCCACCAAGTTTGTCATTGACCCGTGCCGTATCATATATCAACCGCTAATCGGACTTCTTGAGTTGTGCTTACGTGGACTTCGATGACCCTCCAGTGACTTAGTTCTTACATACCTTATCTTCAGCACGTGGCCTTTCGAGCAGCTGCGTATATCACTGACTGACAGCGGCCAATGAGGTCGTGACGAGAAGCCTTACAATCATGGAGAACGTCGTTTATTTTAATTTGAACGGAGAGCAGTGTGTTGTAAATTTACGCAAGAAGCATGCAGTAGCTGCGCTAGGTGGTACCAGAGTCACCCAGAGAGAACAAATATTCGGGAAGCATACTGGCAGGTTGTGCACAGGGCGGTTGCCGAATTTATTGAACGGTTCCTCCCAGACGTTCCTGGCTTGCAGATTTTGTGCTTGGTCAATTCGTATATAACATTTTTCAACTTCGCAACCTTACAGCACTTAATCGCTCGTACATCCTGTTCTACTTACTTGAAGGTCATTGGGTAACTTTTCTGCCTTTAGTTGGCGCGCTTGGCCGGGGCGAAACATTTATCTTCTCTACGGCTTATCAGAAGGGATTCGGAAGAAGACCCTCCATATTTATTCTGTGATGTTTATTCAACTTCAAGCAGTCGATGTGTGTATCTACGTCAAATTTTCCATGTTGATTCTGACTGTCACAAATGAGTTATGTATCCGAGTGTTCCACACATTTTATTGTATACCGAATAGTATCATAGAACCTCTCACCAAATATCGTTATTTGTTGCTCGAAGACGCTTATGTCCTAACTCAGTGTGCGGACGGATTATAGTCGCCTTATTACTGTTGAGCACACGAGAGGCATTTTTTCTACCATGAGATCGTGATTCCTGGTGTTGTTGCTTCCAGTCTACGCCGTCTGTACTCCCTTGAGAGATATGGAGGCGGTATTTTCATACGACCCGTTTTTATACACGCATGTCGGATGTTTATTTTTGTGTCAATAAACATGGCCGCTGATAACAGTCCCACTCTGGTGACTGTGCAGCCTCAAATTTACGCAAGTGACCCGGTTTGCGGAACAACGCACAAGTGCATCGAAATATCACATATAATGTCGTTAAAGGTGGCACCAGTTCGTTTAAAAAGGATGTGTTATTGAGCGCTGCACCAACCCACAAAGAGCATCAAACGTTTTTGTGACCGACTACAGTAGTCTGGCAAGTTTCCGCGCAATGCACAGTGTGGTCACGTGATTCTTTGGGTAGAGTGCGGCAGAAAACTCCCAGCACAACTCCCATAGTTGCGGCACCCAACCGGTGACTGTCTTGGTTGGAACGAATCGCTATTCTCGGTTTTTCAAAACGCTGGCTACTGCCTCTCTCTTTGAAGGTCTGTTGTAGATGTTCTACTCCGTGACCCGCTAGGAAAATACAGCATTTAATGGACTCATCCCACAACTGCGTTATCAGTAGTGGCGGAGATTTATCATCAGGTTGCAACTCCTTTTTTGTTCTCGCCGATCAGCGAGAATTTTTGAATGAGTTGCACTATATAGACTGAACTGTTTCATCACCAGTTGTCCGGCTACCACAGCTAAATACACTATCTAGCAACAGCTTACCGCAGATGACAGAAATCTGTGCCTTCAAGTCTTAACCCTGTTTGAATCTAACTGGAGTTAGAACAAGTCAGGTCGTCAACTATCATTCAAGAAGGCCGCAGATTTCCGGTCCCGCAAGCCAATTCTGTGGCAACATAACCGTTTGTTTTTGGACGATGTTCTACAGCTGTGTCGTAAATCACAAGCTAGTTATGAAAGTAGTATCGTTGGTCACAGGCGGAAGTGGTCGAACTTTCGATTTGATAATTCAGTCTTGCCTAATGTGAAGTTAATGGTGCAGTAATCAACACGGTTGATTGACTGGCCGGAGTTCAAATCCCAGCCCTGACAAGGATATGCACTAATAATGAGTTCTATTGAGAGAGAAACTCGAGTCTAGTGCTTCTTTTCGAAAGAGGCTGGCTGGAAAGTCTATCTGAATACGAAGGCTGCGATCAAATGTGAGTGGTGTCCGACTTAAGAAGTATCGTTTCGGTTTGTGCCCTGTTGCAAGCAGCAGCCTACTGCGACCAAAAGGTGCATTTTTACAGATGAGCTTGGTTACAATGCACCAGCATGAACAGTACTTCGCACACGTTAGGATATGCGCTATCCCATAAGACAAATCGTTCAGTTGTTAGTTTGAATAACGTTGTTTAGTTTATTGACAAAACCATTTTGCTTGAAACAAACGAGATCACTCCCCAGAAAGTCGGTTCAGTAGGCCAAAATCGGCCGCTTTCACTCCGACCGGTCTGAAATTATAAGTTTGGTTGTTGATGATAATAATAATAATGATAATGATAATGGTATATTTCTAACTGCTTGATTAGCATTGACGCGGTTTTCGTAAAACGTATGTATTTTAATTTACTTTGAGTTGGTTAATTTATAGTGTGTGTGCATAATTTGAAAACCGCTCAAAAGCGATCTCAGCCTTCCCATTCCCATAGGATTACAGCCAGCACTTTTATGGGGAGAAACGCCATCTTTGAGCATTGCTTTTGCTACAGCTCTTGAGCGCTAACTATTCTCACCGCGATGCGAACCAAGTAATCATGTGAAAAACTGCCGAGCTCTAACCAAGGCGGAACTCTAATACTATGCAACTTTTCAGGAAAGGCCGGTAAAACATCGGGGCAGTGTGACTGAATTACCTACATGTCGGTGCTTTTCAACTGATATATGAATAAAATGCCATATGAGTTTCAGCTGAACGTTTTTCAACATTCATCTTGTGCTCAATAGTTACAAGGAATGCATATCAGCCTTCAAGAAATAACGCATTAGAATGCGCTTTCCAACTTTCATCCTTGGCTTTTTCATGCAAATTTTGCCAACAGCATTAGTAAAAATTTAAATCCGTCCATACAGCAAACTAAGCGCTTAGGATTACACAATCACTAAAAGGAAGTTGACGTTTAAGTAAAATGTGAACACGATTTAACTTGGAAATATACCACGGAATGCAGCAAAATGTTTGAAAGTAAACTTCCATGTTTAAAGAAGTTCTAATGGTTGGGAACAGTGGTGGTGTTGTTCGTAGCTCAGCGAACATATCAATACCAAAACAAGTTCTCTTTGCTTATTCTCAAAGCGACAAGTCCCAACTCGGACCTTTCCCACGCTCAGAAATGAGTGAGTTCAGTACGTTACTGGTTACGTCTACAGTGGAAAGATGAACTTTCATTCATGAGTCCCTTGGGCGGCATGCCGCTGACCTTCCTTAGACATGTAGTGCTGGTTCCTGAATTTTTACGCCCAGTTTCCCCAACCTTATGCCACACTGAATCGGAAGTCGCAGGGGGAAAACGATGAATCTGCAAACAATATTTATTGGTTTACTCACCGTTCACAACAGACTTCAATGTGGCAACGTGCTCGGGAGCTGGACGTGAACGCACCTTCAGCACACCAGCACAGCAGCCGCCAGAGAGGAAAAGTGCGTCGACGGAAAATCCCAGCCGACCTTCAGAATTCGGACAAGCGTTAGACTGGTTAAGCTGCGTTCCTAAAAGTAATAGCTCAACATTGTTATCCCAGTGAACGTAACCTACAGGAGTAGAGATGGTGCGGATTCATTACACAAAACTGCGATAACTATGCCGGCCCACTAGCTTTGATGCTAGTGGTTTGTAGTAAATTTACATTCAGAAGGTAGTGTGAACCGGCGCGGTGGTACTGGCAAGGCAACTATCACGTCGCGGGGAGTTTAGAATTTTGGGGACGTCGAAGGTGATCTCACTACAGATTTCGTCTTTGAAGATCAAAATAAATTGTATGCAAACTTTAAAAAATGTTTCTACAGTGGAGAAATTTGCACCAGACAGGTTGCCAGACACTAAGGTTACGTTGATCTATGTAAGCGTTGAACCAGTATGATGAAACTGAGTATCATAAGTATGAAATTATACCGCTTTTAGTGTCTAATCTACAAAAGCATGATAGCAGGGTTTTAACTGTGGCGTTAATAGAGGAAACGCTACTTTTAGAGTTATAACCATGAATAAATAGTGGTTGCATCACGCAATAACACATGCTTACTTTATGCACCTAAGTAATATCTCTCTTAATCTAGGTGTGCATGAACAGTCCACCGCAGGGCTTCAAGGTGAAGAGAAAATATGGTCGATGAACCAAATGGAGCTAGTCCATCGGAGGTTATTCAAGACTTCTTCAGGTCCTAATGGAACCGCCATGCACTACCAGCGATATCGAATACTACCCAATGCTTCAGTATTTACGGCTGCTGCACTCGATTTTTTCGAGTTGATAGCAACGTCAAAAAGTCACATATGTCTAGTTTATAGACACCGATAACCTGCATACGCAAAACCTAACGTGGAGTGTGTACCTAAGACTCATGGGGCGAAGGATAGACAATACCCTCCGGATTTTGCGACAAACCCTCCGGTAGTATGTTCAACTGAGTTTTTGAACGATTTTCAAGGCTACTCCCACGGGGTTTGTTAGATGGGTTCTTCACTATCTTGTCCGTCTAGATTTATATCTGCCCATTAGATAAGTGGACAACTGCGCATGAAACTCAGCTCGACTCAGTGGCCCGAAAAGATTTATCGCTTGAAGTAATGCTGATGTGGGCCTTCTTTGACTCGTACTCAAGGATTGAACTTCTGCCGGCAGTTCTCAGCTAATGTTTATGATATGCGCCAGATTAAACTGTTCAGCCGGGTTTGCTTCTGCACAAAGGTTCACGCGTATTTATTATTGTTATAAATTTATCGCTGCCAAATTCTGGCCGCCTGTAATTTGGTCAGTTAGTCCATTATCCATATACATATGTATATACAAGGCAGCTGAAGAAATTAACGCCCATGAATGAATTCGTCTTGCTCCTATCCCTTTTTCCTGACCGCCTTTGGTGAGCTCCCTGACATGAAACGTAAATTTTGCGCTGGCAATGCTATCCCAGTCAAAACAAATTGGTCGCACGAACCAAGCGACTCCAGCTATCACTGTTGATTTTGTCAAGGTTTGTTGCGTTATTTTGATA